>CAJHZI010000547.1:2592500-2602500 GCA_905160935.1 Enchytraeus crypticus | reverse complement strand
GTACAACATAGCTTTGAAATTGGATCGTATATTTAAGTTAAGAAGTATGCACAGCTTTTCGAAAAGCAAATTTTCAGATTTCGTTGATGATCTTTCCATTCAGAAGCGAATTGAGCCTATGTCAGAGCTAGAGGATATTGCCCTTCTTCATACAACACTCGCTTGCAGTACACACATTTACAAATAAGAGTTGCATGCGACTAAAGTGGTCGTAACTTAATTTCTATAAATAAAACAACTAATGACGTTCTATAGAAATCTAACAAAACTGTAGTGCTCTTTGTTGAAAATGCAGATATTTTGCCATATCTGCTACAAATTTCTTTCCCATTTGCTTTCCACCAAGTAAAATGTCCTACTGAAGATAATATTTTACTGTCACATTGCGTGAATGCTTAAAGTTTTGTTGATATGTTTTAGCCTCTTAATAGTCAAGTGGACTCCGCTCTGTACACGTACGACCTCTCCTACCTCTATGCTGTCGTCACCAGCAAAATACTGAGCATGGGACTGGACCACAGAGATGGGCAACTGTTCTTCAAAATGTCGATAGGCACAACCTTTGAAGGTTAAGAATGCTAAAATATGTCATAATTGATCATTAAAGTTTAGCAGGTGGAGTCTAAATAATACAACATACATTAAATAGAGAACGAGACCAAGAAATGAAGAAGAGGCAAAGCCGAGGGCCGTTTTATCTCTCGGGAATGCTGGGCTGGCATAATTTCTTCGTCGGTAGAATAACGTTTATTTTCTGCTTCGGCTGCATTCGGAGATGTCACCAAAAGAGATAACGATATCTCTCAGTGTTTTGATGAATCCATAGCATATGTAACTCCTCCGCATATGATTATCGTCAGCTGTTCTCTTCATATCAACATACGAATAAATTATTGAATCTTTCAGTATAACGAGTATTTGTACAGGTCTTCTCTTGCCCTTCTTCGACTTCATTTTTACTTAATTATGCCTTTTACAAAACTATATTCTGTCAGATGTATATAATTTTTATTTCTATTCCTTATCGTACTTATCACTGACCTAGCTGTGCCAAACTTATTAGTGACCTACCTGTGCCATATGTATCAGTGACCTACCTGTGCCATACTTATCAGTGACCTACCTGTGCCATACCTATCTGTGACCTACCTGTGCCATACTTATCAGTGACTTACCTGTGCCATACTTATCAATGCACTACCTAGATATATCAGTGACCTACATGTATCAGTGCCAAATCTATCAAACATTTCTTTTGTAATTTTTTAGTTCATCTGATCATCTCCATTCTTCTTCATATCCATATTTTGAGCTATCCATCTACTAAAAATATTCCTACCTTATCGCAGATGCTTCACAACATCATTGGAGTGTGTTCCACATTAAAGTTTTTATAATTTTGGTGTGTTTCCTCAAAACCTTATATTAGTAAGCCTAGCTCTTTCTGTTGCAAAAAGCCGTTGTTCCTTGCTCAGTTCTACGTCTTGTTTCTGTTTCACATTTCTCATCTTCCTTCTAATGTCATGTGTCCTAAATGTTTTACACGTTTGCTTGTTCTAATTTAGTACCGTCTATTGTTATATTGAGTCCTTCTCCTTTTCTAGAGCCTCTCGTCACTTTGATCTTCCTTACATTAACTTTCATTCTTTATTTTAATGCAGTAATGTTCAGGTCATCCAAACTTTTCTACAAAGCAGCTTCGACACAATGGATAAGTTCATAATTAATCTTCTATTTCTCCAGAAGAAAACCCCATTTCTTTCCAAATGAATAACATCTTCAGCCAGTTACACAGTCTATAGAGACGTAAATTCAAATAATTTACAATCTCGACTGCGTATGAATAGCCTACAGATTGCAATCAGTCATTTAATATAAATGTGCGATTTGTGTTGTTTTTCTTTATTCAACAAATGCGGTAGCTTTATAACTTGCGATATCATAATTTTCCAAGGTTATAATTAGAATCAAATTGCATTGCATTTGCCATGGTTGTAACTTTTAGTCAATGAAGAAGATAGATAGATAGATAGATAGATAGATAGATAGATAGATAGATAGATAGATAGCTAGATAGGTAGAGAGAAAGAGAGAGAGAGAGAGAGAGAGAGAGGTGAAGAGAGAGACGAAAGAAATACATTGAGATTGGTAGATAATAATTAAGAACAACAATTAAATGAAAATCAAAAACATTTGGCTGGTACATGTATAGCAGAAATTTTAATTCTCGGTTTATTTAATGTCACTGAAGACATTAGTATAATATCTGTTTTCGGATCACGTAAAGGTTATTTTGACACAGATGGTCTGTCTGGATTTTAAACAATTAACATCGGGCTTATCCTGCAGCTGTGTGATCTATTTGGTTTAAAAACACTCATCTTTTGAAATCGAATTTGTAATAGCAACATCGAAAGAACCCTAAGTTGTTTAACCCTAGGTTGTTTAAGACACTTCGTTTAAGAACCCTAAATTGTTTAAAATACTTCGCAAAGTTAAATATATTTAGGTATTTCTTGTATGCACTAATAAAACTATGACACTTCAGTTTTAAATTTAATAGCATTTAATAAATATTGAGTAAAACCACACGAGGTGTATATATTCACACCTTAAAACTTCTGCTCTGGAGGGGGAGGAAGGAATCATTAGAATCGGTGGCGGAAGTCTTGACCAATTTACTGGCGGCTCGGCGTCCGCGGCTTTATGAGGCTAATTATAAATATATTTGTTGAAGTACATCTTTTCATGATATTGAATATTTATAGTTTTAATAAAAAAATTAAATAAATAAAAATACGTACATGTATACTATTCTTTTGTATAGTGTATACATATATTGTTTTCTTTTAACTAAATGACTATAAGTAAACTCTCGATCAATTGATTTGCTAAATTATATATTTCTATCACATACCAATTTCAACCTATTTTTTATTCGTTATTCGTTATTTATCAATCCGGTTTTAAACTGACTTTAAAATAGAAATAGTCACTTTAATATTCTGCTGCTTTTTGAACGTTTAGATATTCAATTTGCTGTTATGATATCATCGTATTAGGTAAAGTCTAGATTAAAAACTTCATCTGCCTCTAAGTTTATCACCTTGACTTTACCTAATTAGATAATATCATATCATCGAATTGGAAATCTGCAAAATCTACATGTTCAAAAATCAGCATAATATAAATGTGACTATTTTCCTTTTAAGGCATTTCAAAACCGGATTAACTACTGATAAAAATGGGTTGAAATTGGTGTATGATAGAAATATAAAATTTTACAAATAATAGATCGTAGTTTTATGTTCTATTATTTATTAAAATACATAAATATTTTATCCGCCCTTTCGTAAGTATTTTAAATATTATCATAATTATTGTTTGTCTGCCAATCAGTTTTTTGAAATATTTTTCATTTGGTTGGAATGTTAGAATTATTCTGTCTGGTCGTTAGGTAAAACTGGAACAGTGAAGATAAATGAAAACGGAGAGAGAACCCGAACAGTAACTTTTTGGTCATATGATCCTGATGCTAGCAGTTTTATACCCTACTTGTTCGTAGATCTACTAAACAATCAAGTAAATCTTCCGATAATTAAGTATACCATACATGTAGACCTATATTAACTATTAATATAAGCTATATATGATAATATTATCCAGTGGCGAAGTCGGTAAAATATTCGACCGCGGATCAGTATGTACGGGTTTAAATCCTGGACTCTCCCGTCACTGACATCTCTTTCGAGTGAGGAAAGTGACGTTAACCTTAGCTTTGCCAGCTTTATTGTATTCCATCGGTCAGATCAGGCACATTGACTATATAGCAAATTTGGGCCATCTCTCACAATCGTTGCAGTTAAATCTTCCTGGATTTCTCTTTTTAATATGAGGAATTACATATAGCTTCTAATAACTGAATGATTTAGGATTGTGTAAACATTTCTCGGCGCTAATTGGGACGTAATTTGGCAATACGGATACGTTATTTGGATACGTTAGCTTTTCCTTTAAAGTACGTGTATATAATTTTCTTATGTTTATTATAAGTTAGCCTTATTACAATATCGTATATCGCATTTCGCAATTTCTCAATACAGGAATCTTTTGTGAATTGCAGAGATAGGATAACCTTTAGTTAGTCAGTAGGTCTAGCTGTTTTGATTAAGTACGGACATCATCAGTAGCCGCTATCTGGTTAGGGCGCATTTGAGCAGATAAATCTTTACTGCTTGTGAAGTGTAATTATGGTGAGTTTTGCATTGACCGAGCATGCTTACCGTAAATGAATTTAAAAGATATCGGACTAGGTTAATACGCGGAGGAATGACCACTTTGATGGACTAAATGTCGACAGCATTGAAGCGTATTTCCTATAATTATTGAGATAGAAGGAAAAACAAATCTACTAGATAAATCAGAAGCAGGTTGCTGCATATCGTGAGTGTAACCATATGAACAAAAATCACTTGTGATTTTTATCATGCTGTGTAATATATTGCATTTTGCACGTTTCTGTTATACTCAGACTGTTACGAATCTAACTTCAGACGTTTTCTGGGGTCAGAGAAAAAAACCTCCTCCTGATACACCGCCTTGTGGATTCTTTAATGAATTTTGTCCTCTAATTACCAGCAGCGGTTTGTCTTGCCAAATAATTTTACAAAGTTTTTGTTCGATTAGATCGTGAATGAATATTACTATATCTCTCTTAGTGCACTGCCTACTGGCAGGTCCATGGTTCATAACGCCTCCACTCTTCTCTGTCTTCCGCCTTCCTGTTCATTTCCACATATGAATGGGTCTTTAAATCATCTAACATACCTAATCTCGGCCTGCCCCTGCCTCTTTTTCCTTCCATTCTACCTTCTATGACCTCCTTTAATAGACCTTCCCACTTAGAATGTGTCCTATCCATCTCTTCTTCCTACTTCTTAATATATTTATCAACTGTCTATCTGTGCCAAATCTCCCCAGGACTTCCTCATCTGTAACCTTTTGAGTCCAGCTAATCCTCTCCATTTTTCTCCAAATCCACATTTCCAATGCCTCCAGTTTCCTAATATTTTCCTTTCTTAAGGTCCATGTTTCACATCCATATAATAGCGTGGTCCAAACCAAAGTTTTCACTATCTTTGTCTTTGTGTCTTTCTTTAGACTTTTTGTTAAGAGTTCTTTTCTACTACCAAAGGCCGCTTTTGCTTGTGCAATCCTACTGCATATTTCTGCCTCACATTTCCCATCATCGGTTATAGTATGACCCAAATATTTGAAACTCCTTACCTGTTTCAATTTCGTACCATTTATTGTGATACTAACTTCGCCTGTATTATTGGACACTCTCATAACCTTGGTCTTTTCTATATTAATCTTCATGCCATATCTTAGGGCCGTATCATTCAGCCTATCCATTATCTCGCTGCAATCCAATCTCGCTGCACGCTACCATTCCTTGGTCATCTGCAAATCGTACATCTTGTAACAAATTCCGTCCTATCTTTATTCCTTCTTCCAAGTCTTGCATGGCTTCCTCCATCATTGCCTCAGCGTAAATGTTAAACAGCAGCGGTGAAATGCTACAACCTTGTCTTACTTCACTTCCTATTTCACCTTCTTCTGAGTATTCTTGTTAGATTTTGATTACTGCTCTTTGATTCATGTACAAGTTCAAAATTAGTCTTCTATCTCTCCAGTCAACTCTTATTCTTTTTAAGATATTCATCATCGTTATCCAATCAATGCTGTCAAAGGCCTTCTCGAAGTCTACAAAGCATACAAAAACGTCATTTCCATATTCTAAGCTTCTTTCGCAAAGAACCCGCATTACCCCTATTGCTTCTCTTGTGCCACATCCTTTCCTAAAACCAAATTGTGTCTTGCTCAGTATCATCTCTGCTTTCGACTGAATGCGATTATTTACTATCTTTAATAAGATCTTCGATGCATGAGGTATTATGCTGATTGTTCTGTAATCCGAACACTCCACAGCATTGGCTATTTTGTGAATTGGAATCATCACTAACTTGGTAAAGTCGTCTGGCCAAATACCTGTACTGTACACTTCTATACATACTTCCATTAACTTTTTGAGTGTTTCTCCTTCCAACATTTTCAAGAATTCTGCTGGGATTTCATCTATTACGGCTGCCTTTCCCTTCTTCATACTGTTAATTGCAGAATAAATTTCCTCCTTCATTAAATCGGGCCCCTTTGATCGTTTTCTATGATATTCTCTTCTTCTATTTTAAAATCCTCTTGAACTGGTTTCCCAGCCTTATCATACAATTCCTCTACATATTCTCTCCATCTTTCTTTTACTTCTTCCAGTTCTGTCTTCAATTATATATATATATATATATATATATATATATATATATATATATATACATATATATATATACACATGTATATATATATATAGTTTTATACATACATGTATATACATATATTAGAATATTATATATATGTATAAATATACATATATGTTTTTAAGTCAATTATTCATAAAAATTACACAAAATTATTATACATAAATACAAAATAAAATATTCTTGTTTAATATATTCGAAAGATATATTTTTAACATTGCAATCATTAATTTTATCTGTCTATAGCGTCTCCTTCGCCCTTTTAAGCGATTTTCAAACCAATATAATCAAAAGCATAGCTAATTCTTTTAAGATTTTTATAACTATGACACAGGATAAAAAATAACGATATGTTTATATAGAATTCTAAATATTGAATTAAAATTAAATTATAATTACATGCATTGGTTTGAATTTAATTTTTCAGTTGATTGGTTGGTTAACTGAATGACTTACTGATAAACCGATCGATCGTTTTATCGTTTTATTGTCTGATTGTTTGAGTGACTGGCTGACTGATTGATTTCACGCTTGATTGTTTGATCAGTTGTAAAACGCTCTGAAGCTAAATTTAAAGTCTGTTTTCGAATCACGAAGAAACTGTCAAAGACGGTCCGGCTGAAATTCGAGCTGATGACCTTCTGTTTTTCAAACAATCCTGATTACATAACATAACATAACGGCACACTGGGTCAGGAAGCACAGATGCTTGTTTAAGACCCATTTCCTCCTTCCTCTCCATGGTTATTAGTAATCGTTGCCTTTTGATGGCTCATCAATTGCAGCCGGCGCGGATTTAAGAATAACCTTCCATCACCCTGAGATTTGTTCCTTTCTAAACTTACCAACGATGAGGAAAGGAGTTTTCCTTCCTAAGCTTACCAATGATTTCCATCCAACGGTAAACCCAATAATTTGATTAATCGATGAGCTGGTTGGTTGATTGATTAATTAGTTGGTTGTTTGATTTACTAAGAGAATACAGAAATTATAGTAGCAGTAGTAGTGTCAGTAAGTACTGCACTATTCATCATTGGAGTTCTGACCTACATCATACGGTGAGTTATTAAATTGTAAGATGGATTTTCTTGTAATAAAAATATTTAAAAATACTGAGAAATGTGTAGAAATATTCTTATGTATAGTCCTAATCTTTCAAGTTCATCATATAGAGACAAACAAAGTTAACAAAGTGATACCATGACGAAGGTTATGCCATAGTTAAATTTTATATGACTATTTCTTTATGCACTGCCTATTTAAATGCAGGTAAAAGGCATAGAACAAATTCAAATATTTCTCTCCTCTTTTTTCTCTTAATATCGATAGGCCTATGCGAATAAGATTGTTACTAAATCATCTTGCACTCCACGTCTCAGTCTTCCTCTAAACTTTCATCCTTCCATTTTTCCTTCAATTACCACATTTATTAGGCCCTAAATAATTTCCTCGCAGGACATGATCTATCCAGTTCTTCATTATATTCCTTATGATATTTAGCAATTGGAACAGAAAGAAGCACATAATCGGTAATGTCCTGAGAGGGAATGGTTTACTAAAAGATGTAAATAGTTTATATAATTTGTCATATAAAAAGCTGGCTAAGACCTAATTAAACTTTACTTTCTCATTTCCTGATTATCGCACACAGCGCAATAGTTGTTATGTAGCGCAGTTCAAATTCTAAATACCTTGACACACACATACACACACACACACACACACACATATATATATATATATAAACAACTATATATATACATATATATATATATATAGATATAGATATATATATATATTTAATAACAAAGGTTTAAAGTCCGTTTCCTCATACAATGATGATATCATGGACGTCCCTCCTCATCACATGTCGCTGCAAATCCATTCACCCCAAACAATCTGAAAAAAAATGCGACTAAGAGAAAGAAAAAGATCCTAAACAGTGTGAGTCCGATGATCCATAAAATAGTCAGGAAAAATGAAAAAGTCTATGGTGGGAAGAGATTTTACTTCAATATATAACGGATAGAAGAAGTATTAGAACATGAGGAAGATCAGGATGCAGAGAGTTCCAAAGAGTAGGAACGGAGAATATAAAAAGTTTTGTAACAAAATACATATATATATATGTGATTTACTAACCGAATATATATATATATATATATATATATATATATATATATATAGGCCTCATAGAGATAGAGCCTGTAGATGTATAATTATATGTGACTGTGTTTATATATACACGTATATGCAATGTACTGTTTATAGGTGTACATTTATAGACACATTAGCGCATGTATAATATACATGTAGAATTTTTGTACATGTACAATATATATATATATATATATATATATATAATATATATTCATTATGTATATATATAACTATCCATACATATATACATTTCATGTATATATATATATTTATAAGAAAAGTGTATATTTAAATATACATATATATATATATATATATATATATATATATATATATATATATATATATATATACATTTGTATATAAATACTGCTTAAAGGGTCAGAATTATGGAAGCGAAAATTCAGCAAATGATCTGGAAAATTTCGTCTGATGACCTGAACATACTAAGCGAAAAGACTCAAGCTTCTGATACACTGGTAACAAAATATCGTTGATTTGTTCTACTTCATAAAGTAAACTATAGTACTAATTAATACCACCCGTTGTAACGTTGTGATGTCAATGTTTTATGTGGCGTAAGATAAGATAATAAATTATCATTGGCAATAAAATGTGTCAGATTTTTGAAAGTACTCTTAATTTATCATTAAAAAAATAAGTGCACAATATAGCTGATATTACAACGTAAAGTACTGATTTATAGCGCCCGGTGCATAGACTAGGTGTTGTTCAGCAAAATATCAATTTAGACATAAGTGTCACATATAATACTCTATTCGGTAGCATTGATAATCTAATTAGGTCTAATTTAAATATTTCAATTTATAGGCGGATTGATTTCAACACTGTTCCTTCTTTCAATCGTCAGACCTACCTCATGGGCTCCTGAAGCCTGATATAGTGACAGGTTCAATAAGCATAAACTTGGGCTGCCGACGTGTTAGATCATCAAATTATATTATCGTATTAAAATAAATCCATTAGAATTTAAACCGTTGTCAAGAAAATTTATTGACAACTATTGTTGCATGCAAAAAGTTTTCTTTGTATTTATTTGCATTTAAAATTATTGACAACGTACAAAATATTATCAATTATTGGCTAGTGAATGAGTCGATATTAATTGTCTTGTATACCGTATATCGTGAAAAGATTAACAAGAGTTTTGCACTTTTGCAATAATTACAGAAACCATAAATCTTTACACTAGTTCATTAATTTAGAATTCTTTGAAGTAGGTAAACTGTCGAAAAGAATTTTGTGTCATTATTTTATCAATAATTGCAATAATGCACTAACTAAGTCTATAACACTTAACTGACAGAGATTTATCGTTATACTTATTCTAATAGTCATAAGATTTGTTGCTACAAACAATTGGCTATCTGGAAAACAATCAAATTTCGAACCTTATTCTACCCGGCGCATTTCAAGCTGTTCTTGTGCTATGAGAGCAGTTCGCTTCA
>CAJHZI010000547.1:2367500-2587500 GCA_905160935.1 Enchytraeus crypticus | reverse complement strand
ATATATATATATATATATATATATATATATATATATATGTAGTATTATGTACTTAGTTTAACTGCGCATGACAGCTTTTAAAGTTAGTGGCACTAAACTTTAAACAACTTAGAGTTTGCTTTGTTATATCAGTTCTCTTCAAATTGGTACGATCGAAGCCAGCGTATCAAATAGTTTAACCTAATTTCCTAAACAATTGAATATAAGCTGAGCTACTGATTCTGTATGTTAGAGTATTATTAGAGACGGACCAGATGACGCTAAAAGCCCCTTATCACTTGCCAATCGTGTTACAAATCGGCCACTAAATCAGCGAAGACATTTTAATAACAATGAAGTTCTTAGCATATAAAGCTATTGGTCTCCTCACTAACGGCAGCGGGGAAGAACGAAAGCAACTGCAATAATAATGGGCATCAAAGGAGACTAGATCTTGCAACTCTTTTCAATTGTGCTTCGCATTTTACATCTACCATGGCAAAATTTTGTTATTCAGAGCTATTCACATTGGTAATTCAAAATACCGCATTTCTAGCTAGCAGTATATGTCTTCTCACTCTGTAATGAGCAATTCATATACCGAGAAGATAATAACATCAATAAGATTGAACAAATCTTCAGGAAAGAATACAAAAATGCATATCTCGACGAAGTCAATTACAAGCATCCAAATCAAATGTAAAAATATTGTATTTGTTTCCATGAAAACACTAACAGTCAATTCTTGACGAGGAGGATGTTAAACTGGATTGGTTCTTCAGGATTTCGCTGATAACTGATTTGACAAATGTAAGTAGCCTACTATTCTTAATGTAAACTTCAGTCTTTGAAAAACATTGAAAATTTCGCTAGTACGACTGACTAGTGGAAATGAATTTTTGATTTCATATTATTTGCTATTGTGACAAGTCATTAGTACAAACACTCATTATTTTTGTTATTACGACTGTTATATGTTGCTAGTACAAATGTAAAATCTCTATGTATAAATAACGATATATCGCTATAAAATCTCATCTGATTTCAAGCAGTGTGTGCTTACTTTCGAATATTGACTAAAATTTGACGTCCCTGACATTGTCTTATGGCGTTAAATTTTTGTTGATTGATTGATTGATTGATTGATTGAATACCAATAAGTTATTAATTGTAGTAGCAATAATTAATTACATTACTCACTCAAGCGCAATCTAAGAAATCCTCGCTTTTTAAATAAATAACTACACTATGTGTTCGCAAACGAATTTTAATGAAATAGAAGGTTCTAAGAGTTTGGAACATGTTTAATTTGAAGAAAACAGCACTGGAATACTTTGTAGATGTTATTATATCAACAATTTTAGTTAGAGCTGTAGGTCATTGTAGTTGCTATTATACCTGCATATCATATTAAAATAAACTGACTGCTATAAGCTATTGTATCAACTATTGCTTTCTTCAATTATATCATAGAAATTAGCATAACATTTTGCTAGGGTATGACATATCTCCACAAATCTCCTATACAATCACACGGAGATCTGAGCAGCATGACGTGTAGAGTGGACAACCGATGGACTCTCAAGATCTCTTGTCCAGTTCTGGAAGCTTTCAGGACTTCCTCATCTAATGAAGTGGAACGTGTGGCTAACGAGGGAGGATTTAGGGAAGTTGAAGACGATGAATGTAACGAAAGAAATCGGAATATCTTGTGGACCGCTCCAGAGCTGCTTCGTATGAGCTTACGGCCTGTCTATGGGACTCAGAAGGGAGATATCTACAGCTTTGCTGTTGTAGTGCAAGAGATCGCCTACAGAGCTTTACCACTGTTTATAGAAGATGAGAATCTAATGGGTGAGCGAAATTGACGATTTGGTAATAATGACATAAATTATAATTATTTAAATTCTATTTTTATTTGAAAAATATAATCATAGATTTGAATGCGATTAAAGTTGATTTTGAAGAAGGAATTTTGATTGCTGAGGACATAAGAGTTGATTAAAGCAGTTGTTGCTAAGAAGTTTTGTCAATATTAATTTAAATATTATACTCTAATGACTATCAATATTGACTACTGGCTCGAAAACTACTGCTAAGAATTGTAAATTACTTGTTTTATTTTGTGCATTTGTCAGGATAATTATCCTTATTCTTTAAATTCAACAGAAGATTGCAATACCTGGTGAATCTGGATAAAATTTAGAAATAATTCATCGCCAATGTAGTAGCTGAGATCGTGAGATTTAGAGGAACTTTATTTACTTAAAATAATATTTATTTGCTATTTCTTTTACATTACGATTATTTTTGCCAAATCTCTTTTCATAAGATTTACAATTGCACTTGTATGAATATATACAGTATATATATATATATATATATATATATATATATATATATATATATATATATATATATACAGTGTGTATATATATATATAACGCATATGTGTGCGTATGTAGGTTTATTTACATGCTTTCCAGACAATTTCAAAAGAATTAATGAAGACGAATATGGAAAATTGTCTCGCCCAGATCTACCGTCATTGTCAGGAGCAGCTGAAGGAGCAGAGATAAGAGATCTGATAGGCAAATGTTGGAAAGAAGATCCTGGTGAAAGGCCTTCATTTGATGAAATAAGCAGATTCATTAAGCGATTAAATACAGGAAGGTTATAATTTAAAAGTATCTTGTTTCTTAGATTCTGTGCTAGGATTATTTTATATCTGCTTTACCTCTGTCTTACTAATGAAGTTCTATTGTCTGTCTCACACTTCTTTCTCGTCATTGTTATGCTCTCTCTCAATATCTTTATCTCAATCTCTCTCTCTCTCTCTCTCTCTCTCTCTCTCTCTCAATGCCCTGCTTATTGGCAGGTCTATCCCTGTAATTTCTTCACATATTTCTATCCTTTACTTTTCTCTTCATATTAACATAAAAAATAGTTATCAAATTATCCAGCAACTTTAGTCTCGATCTTCCTTTATCCTTTTTTGCTTCAATTCTTCCCTCAATTACCTCTTTCGTCTAGCCATACCCTCTCAGTGCATGGCGATCCAGTTCTTCTTTCTATCCGTTATTATAAACTATCAATTTTCTATTTATGCTAACCTTGCTTAACACTTTTCGTGTGTAATTTTTCAGTCCATTTTACATTCTCCATTCTTCGCATAGCCACAACTCGAATGCTAAATTTTATGGAAACTTTAGCACAACTTGATTTCAATGTCTGATTTGATCTTCTATTAAACATTTATTTCAATTTGTTGTGGAATTATTGAAAATTTGTCACAATTAAGGCATCCTTTTCTCAATCTCATTGTAACATTTATTTAAAATGCTAACTACAATAGAAAGAAGGAACTTGTCGATATTGTATTGGAGAAGCTGGAAAAATACGCGAACAATCTGGAATCCATAGTGGATCAGAGAACTCTGGAACTCCTGGAGGAGAAGAAGAAAACTGACCTACTTCTCAATAGAATGCTACCCTCGTAAGTTATCAAACCAGGGACATATAAAAACTACTTTGAAGCAAATTATTTTTAGAAGCAATAAGAACAATTAGATTACTACAGTCGTCAAAAAGCCATTGAACACAATGGAATTATGGCCAAAACGATTATTTAGTTGGGAGCATCAGCAAAGTAATTAATTACAACTCTGAAAGTCTAACAAACTTGATTGTAGATGATCGATTTCACAAATATATTGACCAATATCCTGCTGCTCTTTCAGCAAGAAACATCTTATTAAGGGCTGTAGAAGACAGCGGCAACCAATTGCCGATGACTTTTGTCCCTAAGCTAACTGTCATGAGACGCTTGGTTTAGTTTTATGATGTTTGAAAACTGATGGAATAGTATGCATAATTTCGGTGAAAGCAAACTTTGATTGAAACTTTGTTACTTTGACATGCCATTTGTTATACCAATTTATATTATTATAATCTATAGAAGAAAATATGGCATGCACTCTCAGCATTATGACACGATATTAATATTGCCGTCAGGCTAATGCTTAAATACAGTATATTAAATGACTTAATATTACAGAAATCCATTATGTAAGTATATATAAAATCAAACCGTGCAAGCATAAAGTACTAATTACCAAATATGTAAGTTGTTGGTGTCTTTTGTTGATTTGCAGGTTTGCTTCACTATAATTATATCCAATGGTTAATATATCTCCTTAATTAATATCTTATTGTCTAGGAATATTTCCACTAAACACCCAGTTTTAGGCATACCATTTTTTGTGATTGTGAGGCAATTAATATATATATATATATATATATATCAATCTTTATTTCACCAAAAGGCAGCAAATCAGTACAAAGGTGACAAACTAACATGGTGCACATTACAACACATAAGAGAAAAACAACGAATAAATACATAAATTCATGTAGGGAGCACTGTCAATGAACCAAATTGCGTAAGTTGATATTATTTATTGTCATCAGCGTTGACATAAATCTGTCTTTTCTCAACTGATATTTATCTTTTATTCCATGGATGTTAAATATATTCATGCAAAACAGTAAATCATTCATACTACATGTAGATACCTGAAATAGTTTCAATAAAGCCTTATTGAAAGTAAATTCTAAGCTCTTAATTTCCGATTTATTTAAATTTAGCGCTTCAATAGCATATAACAGACTAGGCACAGCTATTGATTCTATTAAATGAATAGTGACATTTATATCAGGCAATCTGCCTAACTTAGAATATAGTGCATTGAAAGCTGCATAGAACTTACATTTAACATGTGCAAAGGATACCTTAAATCGTCTGCTGCTTTCAATGACTATACCAAGGTATCTAGCTTCCTTAGCCCAAGCAATTACACCATTGTCACAACATATACGTATGTTTGGACAATCAACAAACAATCTTTTGCCAATTCTAATACAGTACGATTTATTTGTATTAAGCTTCAGATTTATTGCATCCAGCTCAGCACAGCATACCAATACCATACGTTGAAGTTCCGCCACCGTAGGTGCTAAGAGTACTAAATCGTCTGCATACATGAATGAACCATATGATATATTATTAAGTGTACATCCATATTTGGATAACTGTGAAAGAAGATTGTCCACATAGATACAGAATAATGTAGGTGATAATACACCACCTTGTCTAACACCACATGATATCTTAAATTCTTCAGATATCGCAATACCCCATCTTACATTCGAAAATAATTTCGAGTACCAATTTATTAAGACGTGTATTATATATAGAGGTACATTTAATTGTAGCAATTTATAAAACAAACAATAGTGATTAACTCGATCAAATGCCTTTGAAATATCTAGTATTATTAATATGTTTGTATACTGCTAACTTTGTATCACATTAACAATGATAACGAAAAGTTTAATGTCCGTTTCCTCATATAAGGATGATATCTGGGACGTGAATTATTATTAAGTTAATTGACCCAAGCCATTTTTGTGACTTTGACAGTTTATTAATCCAAAAACCGTTAAACCCAGCTTATAGCTTTTCAACTTGTAAAATTTAGTCATTTCAATTTATAGCCTACCATTTACCGCTTCATTTTCTAAATGTACAGAGTTGTAGCAGAGCAGTTAAAGTTGGGTAAATCCGTGCCACCCGAGATGTTCTCAAGTGTTACTATCTACTTCTCAGACATAGCAGGCTTCACGTCTCTCTCATCAGAGTCGACTCCTATGCAGGTCGTGGATCTACTCAACGATCTCTATGGAACATTCGACAATGCCATCTCCAGACATGATGTATACAAAGTTGGTTCAAAATTTCGTAAATTTTGCCTTTTCATCTATGTAATCCTACTGCAAACTTTCAAATCTAAACATTCCAACCAATAGATAGTTGGACAAATATCTTATATTAAATTGCAAATAGTACAATCGACAGCGGGCTAATATTGAAAATCTTAATAACATATATTGAAATTCTGTGAAATTTAACTTTTTCTTCAAATTTATATTTATCAAAGCATGGCTAATTTCGAAAAATTCACTTCTAAGGGCAAAATGTATATAGAAATGATCATATGCTTGGATCTGCAGTATTCGCTATTTTTGTTCGAAATATTTGCATAACTTAAACTCTTTACAAGAGATTTAAACCTGCTATCCTAGAAGATTATTTCTGAAATGCTAGCTTTCTATGCTACCATGTACATGTGTTAGAGTGTCTCTGCAATCATCTTGAACGCTGACATTTGAAACTTAAAATTAAAGAGAACAGGAAAAATACACTTGCAGTAGTCCCAAATTGACAGACATATTTTATTCAATTAATTTGCAAATGATGTTCGTCACTCTCTCTCTCTCTCTCTATTCTATATATATATATATATATATATATATATATATATATATATATATATATATATATACTGTATATATTTTTATTTATTTCATTTATCATACGCATATCACAATTGGCATACACAATAGACAGTTAGAACGCATGAACGGAAAAAAGGCCCACAAGTGGCACTTACATATTCCGAATTCAAATAAAATTAAAATTAAAATAAAATACAAACATTTCCATTAATTATTAATTAGGTTCAATAAAATACTTAGTATAGGCCATAATAATCTACCAAGATAAATTTAGTGGAACATATAATATCATTATTAAGACCTTCATCAATATACACGCATAAATATATTTTCACACAATGACAATTAAATGTAAAACTTAGGTCCTGCACTTAATCTACACATACAATTTCAATATTGTAAAAACGGTTAAAGCACTAGAATACTCACGACAGTTAAGAGTTAGAGTCTTTGATAGAAAAAGAGATACAGAAGATAAAAGAATGATATAAAGCAATCACCTTAACTCTTTAGGTATTTGCTTACATTAATACATTGCAGACACCTTTTGAATGAGTTTAGGGAAGACGTATTTACAACATTAGAGGGTAGGGAATTCCAATAAGCAATGCATCGGTTTTTGAAATGATATCTTTCAGCTTTAAAGTAAAATTTATTCATGCCTAAACTTGAACCGTTAATTCTTGTTACCACTTTTTTTAAAACAAAAAAACTCATCAATAGGTAGCTCTACCAATCCAGTGATAATTTTATAGCACAAACAGCAGTCAGATTTAAACCTTCGTTGCTCTAGAGATTCGGAAGCCAAAACTTTTAATATCTCCGAATATTGCCATCCATCCTGCCACTTTGCCGTTTAGTGAATCTTTTCTGAATTGATTCTATCAGGACAATATATCACATTTTCTGTATGGATCAATAGATTTAGAACAATACTCGAGAATCAGGCGCACAAAAAATTTGTGAACGCTTTAAATAATAACACATGATTTCTGGATTTAAAGCAATGCAAAATTATTGAAGCCCTTTTTCTTGCTTTATTGCAAATATCTTTTATATGTGAATAAAACGATAAGTCGCTTGTAAACCTCACTCCCAGGTCAGTCACATCTTTTGTTTTAGATAAAGCTCCAGAATTTAGATTGTAATTAAAATTATATGTTATATTTTTTGGAAAGAGTAGGAGATCACCTGGCACTTACAGTATATATAAATATATAGATATACTATATATATATTAATATATATATATATAATAAATATATATATTTATATATATATATATATATATATATATACAGACTGAGGCAAAAAGAAACCCCTAGCGAAATCTCAATAGCTTTAAGAAAACTCAAAATATCTCTACGAAAATTACAACGCTTCTATGACAGAAATTTCTGCGTATATCCTCCAAATTTGATGAAAATATTTTCAGTAGTTACGAAATTGCAACATTTCTACGAGAAAAATGCTAATATCAATTTTAACAAGGCTTTTCTAAATGTCAGTCGTTCCTTTTAAAGAAAATAACGACCCTGAAAAGGGCCGTTTACTTAAGTGGTGGAGTTTAAGCCTGCACTACCATGCTAGCTACTCCAATAGGAAATGCTTTAAATTCGTTCTTCTGTTAAAATTATTCCTAAATTTTGAAGAAAATATCCAGTAGTTTTGTTTAAATAAGCCTTGTTAAAATTGATTTTAACATTTTTTCGAAGAAACGCTGTATTTTCATTACTTCTAAATATATTTTCACCAAATTTACACGATATATGTATAAATTTCTCCTCCGGAAGCTCCGTAAATTTTGTAAAACAATTTTGAGTTTTGTCCAAGTTATTAAGACTTCTGGTAAAAAGAGCCTTGTTAAAACTGATTTTGCACTTTTTTCGTAGAAACGCTGTAATATTTTTTCTGCCCAATAGATTTTCATCAAATTTTCAGGATTTACGTAGACATTCCTCCCCTAGAAGTTCTGTAAATTTCGTAGAGATATTATGAGTTTTCTTGAAGTTATTGAGATTTCGCTAAGGGATTTTTTTGCCCCAGTCTGTATATATATATATATATATATATATATATATATATATATATATATATATATCCACTGTGTTTTTTATAACTGATACCCCAAATTATTTTAACAATAAAGTCGTAAGAAGTTGACCAATATTCTTGATATGTACAGAACTTGACCGGTAGCCAATTCTACAAAAAAGTGAGAAATTTCATTTGACTATCTTTAATAACGTGAAAGCTATGCTTTTGCGAATAGGAGTGGGGTCAGAGAAAATATTTCCAATACAGGAATACGAGCGTGTTACATTTAGCGTAAAATTATCTCTATAAAAATAATAGCGAACAAGTATTATAAAATATCTGCTAAAGCGTTTTTTGAAGAGCAATCACTTCTTTTGATAATGACGTAAAGTACGTGCTGATATGTTCTTAGTTGACGAAGTAATTGAACTTTTAAAGCATGCATTGCATGTCTGGCTACAGCTGTTATCACCGCAGCCTCTGCAGCGGCACTCTAGCGCGACAGTTAAAATGACATATTCGTTTATTCTCTTCATGCAATGCATGCATTAAAAGTTCAATAACTTTGTCAAATAAGAACACATCAGCACGTATTTTACGTCGTTTTCAAAAGAAATGATTGCTCTTCAAAATTGCATTGTCAGAAATTTTATATTACATGTTTGCTATTATTGTTATAGAGATAATTTACGGTAAATTTATCACGCACGTAATCCTGCATTGGAAATTTCTTTTCAGACCCCACTCGCATTCGCAAAATTATAACTTTCACGTTATTAAAGATATTAAACGAAATTTCTCTATGTTTTGTAGAATTGGCTGCCGGTCAAGTACTGTAAATATCAAGAATATTGGTCAACTTCTTACGACTTTATTGTTAAAATAATTTGGGGTATCAGTTATAAAAAACACAGTGTATATATATATAGATACATAATGTACACATACATGTATATCAAATATACATATATTTCCTCCCCTGTGTATATAGCCTATACTTAGTAAACAGTATTTGGCTGGATATGTGCACTCAATTATCGTCGATAATCACAATAAGTACTTCTAATGGTTTCACGGCAACCTGGATATGTGTCTAATGTCCATTATGTTCTTCTGATTTCCATTCATGATTTCATTTATGAACATTTTTTGCTTTACAAATATTTACAGTCAATTGATGGCTTACGGAAGGACACAAGTAAGTAAATATGTAAATGCCTCTCACTAGGTCTATTACGTCTTACGGTCTATAACGTGCTTTCAAACCAGGTAGAAACAATAGGGGACGCATACATGGTGGTTAGTGGAGTACCGGTACTGAACGATGGTAGACACATCATGGAGATTTGTAACATGGCACTGGATCTACTCAGTGAGGCGTCTGTCTTTAAGATCCGTCATAAACCTGAAGCTGCTCTCAGAGTCAGGATTGGTATCCACACCGGACCCTGTGCTGCAGGTGTGGTAGGACACACCATGCCTCGCTACTGTTTGTTTGGAGACACAGTCAACGTCGCCTCCAGGATGGAATCAACTGGAGAAGGTTAGATTCAAGTTTTCTTTGGATTTGAAATTTACTGATATAAATATGATCTCCGTCAACATTTGAATCTGCGTCTTGTCGCTGGTTACTTTACCTTGAATATTTAATTATACTATCTACTATTTCTAAAATATACATGTACATGCACATGTATATTGGATTTTCTCTCATATCATCAACTTCAAGTATACTTGTATTTAATAAAATTACGTTACAAGACTCTAAATATTTTGGTTGTCACTAGTAATTTTGCGGATAAAATTTAGAACTAGAAGGAAACTTATGCGTAGCTTTTACCTCGCAATAGTTTCCGGTTCTTGTTCTACATTTTTCAGCCATAATCAACCATATACCACCTGATATCTTTAGCAACCTTTGCAGACCTCATTGCATGTTATAAGAATTGCATCTGTCAAACCTGCTGATATTCAAACTTAAATAAGTTTTTCGTTAAAATCAGAATTATAGATTCATTAGGTTGATATAAATAGTGATTGACTGGGTATGGGGAGAAAGAGAGAGAGAAAATAGAGAAGAAGTGAGAGGGGAAATCAATTTTGATATGGTAATGCCCAAATACGAACAGCGTTATGTTACAAGTAGGCCTAATTCATTTATTTGAGCATTAAAAATGATCATTATTTCACAAAATACCATACATGTTATTTCATGATAGGACAATAATATTATAGATGGCTCCTTAGTCTGTCAAATATCTAAATGTTTGGGTACATGACCCCCAAAGGGGCCATGCATATTATCTTTTCTACTTGACCATAATCATTATCTATAACAACAACGATAAAATGCAACAGCAAAAACATCAACACTTAGAGTCTACTGTAGTTCATTAAATTTAGATTATAGCATACGTTTTAAATTTTTCTTGAACTAGATTGATAGACTTAATCTGGCGCTTCCACTTTACGCTTATGATATGATATGTGGTAACTCTTAAGTGTCTAATGTTAAGAGTACCGGTTAAATGAAGCTTCAAGTTGTTTTGCAATTTTTTGAATACCAGGAATAAAATATTCACGAATAGAAATCAACTTTCAATATCTTTGCAACGTTTTTGAGATAATGTACTTGTTGTTTACTTAATTTTAAAAGGGTAAGTAAAGAATGACCTTATAACTTTTTTATATGCTGTCCATTAGTTGCGATTAATCGTCTTCTTATCGTGTCCTCATACAGCATTAATCCAGCGTCTGGCACAATGTCTTACCCGATCATTGAACTCTCTGAGATCCTCACGCGTGACCCCATCACCGGTCAAGTTGCAGTTCATCAAAAGTTCAAGGTCTTGCTCCTCTAGGCCGCATTCACATACTGTAGAACCATTATAATAATCCCATCGGCTCATTGCGACCTTTGTCTGACCGAAACCTGTCCTAAATCTATTTAGGCATAGTCACGTTCGTCGATCCTCATCGCACCCACATGGAAGACTTTCTGATGCTTCTACACATTTTATCCTCTGGAACTGATTGGAGACGTTCACTCTACATTGTTACGACTAAAAAATAAACTCTGTTCTATTATCACTAACCTATGAAATCCGACATTTGAGTGTTACACAGATTAATTGTAATGAACTCCTACTTTAGTTCTTATATTTTGTTTTAGCGGAATAGAGCTAATTTTATTTAGCGTTGACTATACTGTTATAGTAAACTTGTTGTAAAAACGTTCTGCTATTTTTGCATGTTTTGTATTGTATTTGTGGATGCATTTGTGCAATTGAAAATTTGAACCTACCGACAACTACAAGTGCGCGTAAGAGGTCATTGACACAAATATGGCACTCAGGAGTATTGAATGCCTGTGGTACTTGTTATTGTGCCTCATATCAATTTCATATTCACAGTTCAGCCAAGGAGAGCTAGAGCTCTACCGCAGCATTTTTAACGTGACATATTTACCTGATATGTGGCATTTTGCATGGAACGATTCTTTATTAAAAAATAACTAGATATATATCTTTATGTATGTGCTGAAAGATGGGTCTTTTATAGTAATGCTTACTGCTTAAATTTTTTGTTAACCCTCTATCCTTTGTAATTAACAGTAGTTTTGGTTCAGGAGATTTCCCCTCTGGTTTTAAGACTGCTAATGGTATCCCAATTTATTAATCAGGCAAGAGTGATGATGTGCAAAATTATCGGCCAATCTCACTTTTAAATAACGTAAGAATTTTTTTTTTTTTTTCTATTGTATAAACGCATTACAGAATACTAAGTTAAATTTAATCTGATTTGTGATAATCAATTTGGATCTAGGAAAAGACATTCAACGGTTGACGCTATCAGCTGTAAAAATATGATTCGTTCAAACAAAGAGAAAATCATGCATACAATTGGGCTATTCCTAGACTTTAGGAAAGTCTTTGATACGGTTGATTACGATATACTCTTACACAAACTACAGTACTATTGCTCAAGATGTCTATAGATTCAATGGCTCAAATGTAACTTATCAAATAGGCTTCAGCATAAAATGGTAGGACAAACTATCTCAACCATCAAACCAGTTACTGTTGGGGTCCCACAAGTATCTATTCCAGGGCCCTTGCTATTCCTAATATTTTTCAATGTTATCCAAAATGCATGTCCTGAAATCTCCCTTTAACTTCTTGCTGATGATTCTAATGCTTTTATAAGCAAATTGCAGCCTGACTGATTTATTTTCACAAGCTAACCATACCAGTTCAAGATTAAATCAATGGTTTCCTAAGGATCGCTAACGACAAACTCTAAAAAAATCTGCGTATATTGTATTATTCCCTAACAAAGAGGATGAACAGTATATAAAAGAAAAAATTGAGATAATGCTTGATCAAAATTCAATTTTTAGGGTAAAACTATCAAAAATTTTGGAATAGAAATTGACGTGCAATTTGTCATTTAAAAGCCATGTTGATACCGTTGTGAAGAAGATATAAAGTGATATCTGATTATTTTTTTAATCGTAGAAACGTTATTCCCATGCCTTGCCGTAGGAATTGATATTTTTCAATGATCCACTCTCGCATTAGCTACTACATTGAAGTGTATGGACATGCCTCCTGCAACATCCTGCAGCCCTCAAATGCATCCATCAAATGCAATAGATTACTAAGGACGTTGCAATGAATGCACCGCTTTAGTAATGTCAAAAATCTATACACTTCTTTCAATATTGTGCCAATCAATTTACTACATAAATTTTGTTCAGCGAAACTTATTCATAAGTGTCTATACTCATTCGGATTAATTGCAAACATCTTTGATATCAATCATGCTAACTACCCCACAAGACTATGCGGATCTAGCTATCTTTTCTAAAAAGTCTTCCGCCACAATCTATAAATCATATGTCAATGATGCTTGTACAAAATGAAACGAAACTACAACTTCCATTAGAATCAGCAGCTCTCCCCCAATATTCTCATATAAATACAACATTAATTGCTTAATATCTGGTAATTTTCCTTATCTAACCAATCACTCTTACGTTTTATGATAGTTTAAAAAACTTAATGTAAATTATTTTAAATTTTCACTTTCCATAAAAATGTTTGTATATTGGAGTATCTCTGAGTCTTTTGCCGAAAAACGATATTGGACTGAAAACTGGGTGTTCAACCGGATAGGATGCCATGCGCCCTCTTTGATGACCTAGTTTATTCAATTTATTATGTACTTTTTTGTTTTTTATTCACTTACAGGACGTTTTGCACTTATTAAGTAGATTCTGATAATGCCTATTTAAGTTTTTGTCACGCGTTCGATGATGTGATTACTTTGTGAAATTTTGTGAAATATAATCTCTCTCTCTCTCTTTCTCTCTTTCTTTCTTTCTTCATTCTCGTGTGTATTTTGAATAATGATTCAATTTATTTTGAACGAATTCCTTAAACGGAAAATATTATATCTTTTGTGTATTTAAATGACAGCCTAACTTTTTACTTTAATTAGTTGATTCTTCCGCAACGTGGGGAATTTCCTCTTCTGCCTATTCTTTAAATTTGAAATGAAAACTCCAAAATATTAGACGAAAACAAATATAGCAGTTGATGTCATAAATTTATTTGATTGCAGCCTCTAAGATTCACCTGAGCGCAGAAGCGCACGACTCAATACAGATATATCCTGGGTACCACGTGCAGGAGAGAGGTGAAACCTATGTCAAGGTGAGTCTATGATGTGTCGCTATGATAAATGGAGTTTATAGAATTGTCAATGTTCTAAGAATTCATGCATAATTAGTCAAACCATAATAATGGTAAATTAGGTTATTTGTATCAGTTGATTTGTTGGCTATTCAATTTTAATTATATGCATATATATTGATATGATTTCAGTGACAGATAATAAACATATTGTTAAATCATCAACAACGACGTAATTAGTACATCTAAATATATAATAAGTCCAATAAAACATTCAATTGCAGTGGTTAGTATGTTCTCTGAGAAACCATTCGACGATTGAGATGATGAACTGCACGTAAAACATATCTACTGAATCATAAGTGTACAGTCTAATGAAACTAAATCTATTTTCAACTGCAATGTTAAACATTTTTAGTTTGCGAAATTTAATTGCTGCGTTATTTTTGATGTAGTTTACTATATAACATATTGTTATTGATTTGTAGACATTTGTATCTACCAAAAGTTTATATTTTAAATGAAGCAGTTTTTAATACATAGAAATTCTTAACAAGTGCTTTCTTTCTGGCTGATGCCAGTGGTGATGTCGGTAAGATATATATGTACGACCGCAGATCAGTATGTGTTGGTTCAAATCCTTGGCGCCCCAGTTACTGATATCACATTCATGAGATGAAATTGAAGTTAACATCGGCTTTACAGCTTTACAGTCGCTCCATTAAAATAATTAAATGCTTCTAAACTACGGATACCGAGGCTGTAAGCGCTTCATTGTCCTTTATCTTGTGATCACCTTTGATTTAATCGATATAATAACTTTGTCATTTCGAAATTTCAGGGTAAGGGCTTGCTGAGAACGTATTGGCTTTTGGGGAGATCAATTGACATTGCATGAAGTTTTCCTGACAAACTCACTTTGGATAATGAAATGTCCAAGCCCATTGATTTGTATTACATGGAGCTAGCTGACCGATTAAGCCTGCTTTTGCAAATAGCAGATATCTAGACATTTTGTGAAGCTATTACAGCTTCCAAATTAAGGTTTTATTAATTATAATCAGATAGATGAGTTTTTAACTTTCAATTATTATTAGTAAATATGCTTCAGTAACCACTTAGTTACACAAGTAAGCTAATATTGGACACAACAATACTGGTCGTACTATATTTACTTTTGACGCTATGAGTCAAATACCACAATATAAAGCCAAGGTTGACATCGGTTTCAGTAGGCTACCTATAGTGAACTATCAAATTTTAACTAACGGTTCCTGGAGCCTTGACATCCTGATTATCTGATAGAGGTGCTACCAACTTAGCCACTAGTAGTATTGACTAGTACAGAAAATGGTAACCACTTATGAAATTTGAAATTTAAATTTGAAATTTAAATTTTATATCACTGGCTGGAGCTAGTGGCGAAGTCGGTAAGATTCTCGACCGCGGATCAGATGGTGCGGGGTTTAAATTTTAGGCTCGCCCGTCACTGTCATCGCTTTCGAGTGAGGAAACTGACGTTAATCTCAATGTAAAGAAAACACTTGAAGTCTTGCTCTCTCTGTCTCTCACTCTCTTTCTTTAAATCTCTCTCTCTCTCTCTCTTTCTATATTGACTATTATTAGTCTAAAATAGACATATCGACTTGCTCTACTTCCATCCACATCAAATAATACTTCATTGGCCAACAACTTCTTCCGGTTAGACATGTAGAGATATTTCCGACGTAATTAGCATTAGCATTAAAAAATTATTTTCAGAGAATGTTTCAAATTGCCACTGCAACTGTTGACCAGTCGACGTTTATGCAGCATGTGCAGATATATATGGATTTCGTTGTAGTAGCTCTCACATAATATCATCCTCATTATCATCATCATCATCATTATCATAATCATCATCATCATCATCATCATCATCTTCCCTTAAATCTCAGTTTAACCAGGTTCGCGATACGAATAGGCTTTCTCCAGTCCTCTCGATCCCACACCATATCAGCAGTCAATCCCATATTTTTCATATCCTTCTTAGTTGCCGCATCCCCCGTGAATAGTGGTCTACCTCTCTCTAGCTTAACATCCAGCTCATCCCTCCAAACTCTCTCTATTACATCCTAATGTGCCTTTCTCACAATATGACCATACCATCTCAATCTCGATTGAACCAACATATCCCAGATCCCCTCAATAGATCCCAGATCCTCAGATCAACTTTCATCCTCATATTCATTATCCGTTCTGTCCTTCCTATTTCTTCCACACATCAGACGTAACATTCAAATTTCTGCCACATGCAAACTCTGTAAACATGCCCTTTTTAGTGCCTAACATTCCGATCCATACATCATTACTGAATTTATCGCAGAACTATAAAATTTGCCATTAAGTTTTAGTTGTAGTTTCCTATCACATAGAACTCCACTAACTGCCATCCAATTTGCTTACCCAGCCTGAATCCAACTAGTAACCTCCTCTTCTAAAACCCCATTATCCTATATTACAGACCCTAAATACTTAAAATCGGTTATCTTCCTTAGCTCCACCCCCTAACTTATTACTCATTTCCGTGTATAATATTACCCTTCCATCTACTCTAAATGCCCTGTGTTTTCCTTATTGACCCTCAGTCCTTTATTTTCCAATGCCTCTCTCGCGTTTTACAACATCTCGCTTACTTTCTCCATTGTGTCTCCTACTAACATCAGATCATCTGCAAATAGTATGCACCATAGGGCCTCCGTAATAATTCTATTAAGCAACCCATCCATAATCAAAATTTAAAAAATTGGACTTAGGACTGCTCATTGATGTACCCCGATCTTCACCTCAAAAATCTCTGATTGTCCACTGTTCACTCTCACACTAGTCCTCACCCTGCTGAATATATATTTGATTAACTCAATTTACCTCCTGTTCACTATCCCCTTCTTCAGAACTCCCCATACCAGTTCTCTCGAAACTCTACCATTGGCCTTTTCTAGATCCACAAATACCTTCTGTGTTTTCTTCTTTCTCCTTTTCTATTCCATAAATTGCCTCAACATAGAGATAGCCTCTGTTGTCGATCTTCCATCCTACAAGTTCGTTAAACTATTGACCTATCATCATCATCGTCATCGTCATCATCGTCATCTTCTCATTAATCTAAGTTTAATTAGGGTCCGGGTACGAATAGACCTTCATCGCTCGTCTCTGTCTCACATTATATCATCTGTCAATCCACTTTTTCCATTCGTTTTGGAAAGGTTTGTAGCAATTTCTGGAGCCTAGTCGCTCAAACACAAAATGCCGCTATTGATGTTGGTTTGGATCTGAGTGCTTTAGACGCCCTCAAAGACACGTGCAGCCACCGTGTTGAGTCCGGAATAAACACGGGGATGACGACATGTAACATGGATAAAAACTAACTACTGTAAAATAAACTGTTTCATTTAATGTTCGTTGAATTTGCTTTTTCAATCTGAAAAATAATATTTTTGCTCTCTCCAAGAAAATTAGGCGATTAGAAGATTACGTTATTCAATCACCTTTCGATTAAAAATGTAGAGTGGTGTCGGAAATATGACATACATTGTACATATTTCCTTTTCTGAATTTGAATTATTGCTTGATAAATTGTTAGTGTTTCGAAAAGTTACTAGAAACAAAACTTTGAAGATAAATGTGATCTAAATGAGTGACAGATTAGTTGATTCATTAATTTCCGACTAATTAGAAACTCATGAGAGATAGAGCAAAATGTAACACATATCAGTGTCTGAAGATTATCTGAGTAGTCATCAAACATTCGAAAGTTTTCATTAATACAAATATTTCGTTACGATAATGTATGATTTAGATATCTTCCATTAGCGTGATGTAGTGAAACAGTATAAGCCTTTTCTAAACCTTAATGTAGCATGTACTGAATCAGTGCGAAGATCATCATGCGCACAGAATTCAAATTGAGTAATAATAGCGTTAAACAAATAATTTTCTTTCTGGGAGAAGTCATTACATGTAATAGTCTTGGATGTTGCCATTCTCTCCTGATCGCGACTATATGTGTGTATCTACTCTGCATACAAATATACATAGTTACTCTATTCATTATTTGGTCAACACTTCTACAGTTTAAGCATTTTGAGTTTAGCAATAAGCTACAATGTATACTTGAGAAGTACTTTCTTTAAATTTTGTGTTTTGTGACATTTTTATTTAAGAGTATTTTATTTGTAAAACTATAACAAGTATTTTGAAAATATTGATTAAAATTCTAGTCAAGTAGACCTATAACAAATGTGAAGTGGTGGTCAAAACAGCATAAATAATTACTGTAAAATAAGTCAGGCAATTTAAGTCTGAGACTGAAATACGGTAAACCCCTTAAAACCATAAAAACCTTAACAATTTCAAGAAATCCTGAGACAATGAAATACACAGCTCTGTCATCATGGCAAGCTGCCAGTAGTTCTAAATTGTGTACCAAGTGGTTCAAGCTTTTCTGCTCCTCCTCAAACGATTCCAAACCAGATACAAATTATTTGGACCAGATAGCTAGCATGCACTCATCGTTTCTCATTGCACTAAATGCAGATTTCAGAAAGTAAATATCATTTGTGTTGCGTAGGTCTACTATTATATTATTGCCATGTATTATACACAGTAAGTTCTAATTCGTTATTTCGATGTAGTTTTTAATTTTTTGATAACATGGTTTAACGCCAAGAACTAAAATCGAAATAACTACTCTTCTAGACTTTAGTACCACTAAGCGCATATCCTACTTCATTTAAAATAACTCATATAATATTTCTGCCAAGATAACCTTCTTGAACAATGATAACTGTATTGCCTTTGCAATGAATTAAACGGAATATTCTAACCAGGTAATAATAAGTAATATTTACTTGCCTTTATTAAATGTATTCCATGTTTAAAAATGTTATATCGATTAAAAATATTTAATTTTTTTGCAATATTCAAAAGTCTAGATTTTTCTTGCACAAATTTCGAGCAGGGATCCCACACACAGCTAATTGGTCGTCAATTCGATTGACTCTAACCATTATCTCTTTGTCGCAGAAGAATGATTTTCAATATTCAAATGAATACTCTCACTTTAACATTTTTCTTATATTTCAAAATAACAACTCACAGTAAATTGTGGACATTAAACGTAATATTGCACAACATCATTGGTTCATTGGGCGATGTGAGGATAGGTTACATAGCCAATGATTACAACCACGGGGCTGTTACACTGGGCATAGAACAAGCCCAAAGAGATGGGTATCATATACCAGACAATATCAGGTAAATCTACAATTATGCCAATTAAGAATTATTTCAAGCCAGTATAGTTCATTAAATATTATGAGGCAACCTTTCATTATTTTATTATCAGTTAAATAGACGCAACCGTCTTTCCTGAATTGCTTAATGATAATCCAACTATGTATTGCACGGCTAGTTATCGGTAACGAAATACTGTAGTTTGCTGTTGAATGCAAAGGGAACCATCGATGAGACTGTAGACTATTTATCATCGACTGATTACACTCAAAAGAAATTAAATCAACTCACAAGTAGAAAATGTACATTAAGTCTAAATTTGACTGAAAATATCGGAGACATACGCTAAAGTCTATAATTATAAACACCGTATCTTAATATTAACAAAATATTGGATATGTTTTACTGATGCGATGATAAAATATGAAATTTGGTTTTACGGTGTACTGAGGCTTAATACAATTTTACTTTGGCAGTAGTTATTACTAATTTGTCAGTTACGAACAATAGTATATATTACACACAAATATACATGCATATGGATATATACATAAATAAATATATTATATTATTTGCGTATGTACATATATATATATATATATATATATATATATATATATATATGTATATATATATATATATATATATATGTATATATATATATATTCCTTCCTCTGTGGAAATGAACAGGAAGGCGGGAAGACAGAGAAGAGTGGAGGCGTTATGTACCATCGACCTGCCAGTAGGCAGTGCACTAAGAGAGATATATATATATCTAGTGATATATGTATATATATATATATATATATATATATATATATATTTACATGTATTTCAAGATAAAACATGGTGACCTTCAACCTATTACCATGGAGCCATACCAAAAAAATTAAAAGTCACAATATCTTGGCATACATCACTAGAAAAAAGTATTCCAATCTGAGTCAAGTAATTTCAATTGGAAGATTTGTACGTATTCCTACAACATCACAGTCGTCTTCAAACGAGTAAGATTTGAACACAGCAACTATCAAGCAATTCTGTTCTTTTTCAAACTTCTGAGAATCATAAAATTTAATCAGGGAAATGTTTCTTCAAAATTCTTACTGTTCGAGTGATTCATTTCTTGCAAGACCCTGGAATGTTCTTATGGTCGGAGACACCATTTTGAGCATGACAAAAGCTCCTTGTACAATAGAAAAAGTCATAAATAACTGTAAAAAGAAATTTTATTTATTTTTTTCGCAAGAAATTTGGCCAGAAAATTCTCTTAATCTTACTGCTGTAGTGATACTGGGAGCAGTCATCATGCGAAGTGGGAGCTATGATAGTTCAGGAGAAAGGTCGAAATCGTTATGCGATCGAAAATTTGATGGAGTATTTGATTGTTGTTCTCGAATTTAGAAACTCTAGATGAACTATTTGATGTTGCATAGTTCATACCCTGACAGCTCTGTTCGTTCCAAGGCGATTTGAGACATAAGAGGACAGCATACGAATGATCCTATTGTTATCACTAGATTCAGATTTGAATTCCTTTTCCAGTGATCGCGATAATTTATTGCAACTTTTGTTGTTCTTGTTGTGACCCCCTTAGAAATTGTTGCTGGTCACCCGGTGTGTATAAATGTATATAAATTTTATGAAGCGTTATTTAAATGTTTAAATGTTTCTTAAATGTTAATTTAAATATTTAAATGTTTCATTCAGTGTTTTTGTAAGTGTATATACATGTATTACATAATGAAAATCTAGCAAGAGTTCTCTGAGGAGGGTGAAATGGGACGGGGAGTAAGTAATGTTTCATTTCATTACTACTGCTTAATCTCAATGTTGAAACGGTAATGGTAGAGGCATTGGAAGATATTGAGGACGAAATAACTATTGGAGTAAATGGTTGAAAGACGTGAGATTTGCAGATGATCAAGGTACGCTCGCTAGTAGTGAAGCAGGATTGCAAAATGTTATGGATGGTCTGAATGTCACAGCATTGAGATATGGCATGTAGATTATTATAACACAGGCAAAGGTTATGAGAGTGTCTACGAGTTACATGGATGTAAATTTTATATTGAATAATGCTCGATTGGAACAGTTTAGAAGTTACAAACATTTGGGCCACATCATCACGGATGATGGTGAGTGTGAAAAAGAAATAAAATGTAGAAATATATAAGCGAAATAATTCTTCGGAAAGGGAAAAGAACTACTAACAAAATACATTGCGAAAGACACAAACATAAAGTTTGTGAGAATTTTGGATTGGTCGACACTTCAGTACGGATGTGAAACGTGGACATTAAAGAAAGATGATATTAGGGAAACTAAAGGCATTGCAAATGAGGTTATGGAGAAGCAGGGACAAAATTGGTTAGACTGACAAAATAATAGAATGAATACTGCAAGGGGAAAGAGTTAGAGGAAGACCGAGACATAAGATACTGGATGTTCTGATAACAAAATTAATATATAGAGATGAAACGGAAGGCTGATGACAGAATTGGTTGAAAAAATTATATGCCATGGGCTTGCCGTTAGGCAGTGCACTAGAAGAAGACATCTTGCATCCCGTATGTATATATTGCTCAATAGTCACCACATATACATGTATATATATATACATGTATATATATATATATATATATATATATATATATATTGTATATATATATGTACTGTATATATATATATATATATATATATATATATATATATATACTGTATATATAATTCACCACAGATATTTATTTTTAGAATTGGTTCCATCAGTCTAATTGCGCATCAGTATCATGTAGTACCTACGTGTAGGTTCCAAGTGCATGCAGTAGGCCGAAATGCTTTTAACTAGTTAACTTGAAGTAAACATTTATCTAACATGATGATAAAGAATAGTAAAATATATTTGAGATCGAAGTACGAAAACAATTTTGTGACACATACTAAAGTTTAATATAATATTGTTAACTTTTAAGTTAATGGGCATTTAATTGAACTTTTAGCTACAGCGCTCGAATGGTTACATGTGGTCTTATCTACGCAGCGGAACCAGTAATGGATTCTTTGACGAAGGACCAAGCGGATGTCATATTTGGATCTGCTTGTTCGGATTGTAAGTGGTTTTAATTCATTTTGTGATATTTTACTCCCTCTTCTCTTCCTGAATTTCTAGTTTACCTGATTATTTCTAAGTGCCATTTCTTTTAAGTATACTTATTTGTAATAAGCACACATGTAGGCCTATAAATTGTCTTACGTTCATACATGTGTCCCTTAACTTTCAGTTTCGACCCGTTATATGCAGACGCATATAACGGGTTACACGTTATATGACATCACACACACGTTATTAAGACGTTCTAATAATTCAAATTATTCAATAATCCTATATAATTAAAATTATCTCTATATAATAATAGTGAACCCGTAGCATGAAATTCCTGCTAATGCTATTTTGAAGAACAATCATTTCTTTTCAAAACGACGTAAAATGCATGTACTTGCTGACATGTTTTTAATTGACTAAGTTATTGAACTTTTAAAGTATGCATTAGGCCATTAGGCCTACGTGTGCTAAGCGAGAGCTCAGCTGACGTGAGACGTTGAGAGAGCAGCTACTGCAACGCATGCATTAAAAGTTCAATAACTTAGGCAATTAATAACATATCAGCACGTATTTTAAGTCGTTTGAAAAGAAATGATTGCGCTTCATCGTTGCAGTTTTGTTACGCGTTTGCTATTATTTTATAGTGATAATTGAACGGTGTATGTAATACGACTGTAATCATGTACGGATTATTTCTTATTTGACCCCATTCCGATTCGCAGAACTATAACTTTCACGTTATTAAAGATATTCAAACAAAATTTGAATATGCTTAATAGAATTGGCTGCTGGGCAAGTTCTGCAAATTTCAGAAACGTAGGTCAACTTCTTACGACATTATTGTAGAAATAATATTGGGAATCAGTTTTTAAAAACACAGTATAATATATATATATATATATATATATATATATATATATATATATATATTATATATATATATATATATACTGTATATATATTTATTATATATATATTCGGGTAAACAGGATAGTTTTCTCAGGGATTAACGCCCCCTGCCCAGTAAATGTCAGTCAAATCTGAAGAAGGCGTAGGGGCCCACCTCGTCTAAAAACACATCCCCCAAGAAAATAATTGTATATCACGACAAAAATGAGCGCCCCCAGTCCCGTGCACCCCTTAAATGGGGAGGGGGTGGTAAGAATCCCACGGCCAGGCGGCACCTTGGGTGCCCCACAGATATAACAGGAGGACATTCCATGCGCTCCAAAAGGATAAGTTTGGGCACATGGAATGTGAGAACTATGGGAGAAAGGGGTAGTTAGAAAATGTAAAGAGGAAAATGGAGAAAGGGAAAATAAATGTCATAGGGATGAGTGAAGTAAGGTGGTTGGGAACTGGAGATTTTACAAGTGATGGGTACAGGGTTATATACTCCGGAGGAGATAAAAGGGAGAAGGGTGTGGCAATAATATTGGATAGAAATTTAAGTGAACGAGTAATAAAGATTCTTCAGTGCAGTGACAAACTGATGATAGTGCGAATAAAGGCAGATCCAGTAGATTTGGTGTTTATTCAAATCTACATACCTACATCAGCCTCAGAGGATGAGAATATTGAAGCGATGTACGAAAAAATAGAAGCAATGATTAAAGGAGAAAAAGTTACAGATCAAGTGACAGTTATGGGGATTGGAAAGCGGTGGTGGGTGAAAGGAGAGATGGAAATGAAGTTGGGGAATATGATCTAGGAAAAGGAAATGAGAGAGGACAGAAATTGGTTGACTTATGCAAGAGAATGAGATTAGTGGTGTCCAACACTTGGTTCAAACATGAGAAGAGAAGGCGTTATACATGGAAGAAACCAGGAAGCACCGGAAACGATGGAAGATACCAGATAGATTTTATTCTGATGAAGCAACGGTACAGGAATAGTGTGAAGAATTCAAGGGCTTATCCAGGAGCCGATATTAATTCAGACCACAATCTAGTAATGGCAAAAGTAGGGCTTCAGCTGAAGAAAATACTTAACAAGAAAAGCACTACGAGATGGAATTTGAACGGATTGAACGAAAAAAGAAGTCAGTTTCAGGAAGCAGGAAGCAGTTTCTTTTCACTTCCAGGAAGTGAAAAGAAACGTTCAGGAAATGAAGGACTGCGAAAGAACAGCGGTAAATGAAAGATGGTGTCAGATAAAGGAAGCTATTAAAATAGGTGCAAAAGAAGTTTATGGCTTTCTTAAAGCAAATACAGCTCAAAAACCTTGGATCACAAGCAAGATGCTAGACAAAATGTATGAAAGGAGGAAATGGAAAAGTATTGACACCAGTCTTGGCCGAAGGAAATATAGAGCTTAAACAGTGAACTTAGAAGAATTACAGACAAAGCAAAAGATCATTGGTGGCGTGAAAAGTGTGATGATTTAGCAGAATATGATAGAAGAGGGAGGTCGGATCTATTATACCAGGAAGTCAGTATATTAACAAGAACCGATAAAAAAAGAAAGGAGATGCAAAGAACATCCGTATAATGGGTAAAGATGGGAATTTGAAGACAGAGCTGGAAGAAGGAAAAGAAAGATGGAGAGAATATGTAGAGGAATTGTATGATAAGGCTGAGAATCCAATTCAAAAGGATTTTAAAATAGAAGAAGAAAATATCATAGAAGCGATAAAAGGGGCTTCGATTTAATGAAGGAGGAAATTTATTCTGAAGACCATAAAAGGGGCCTCGATTTAATGAAGGAGGAAATTTATTCTGCAATTAACAGTATGAAGAAGGGGAAGACATCCGGAATAGATGAAATTACAGCAGAATTCTTGAAAATGTTAGAAGGAGAAACACTCAAGAAGTTAATGGAGGTATGTATGGAAGTGTACAATACAGGTATTTGGCCAGACGACTTTACCAAGTCAGTGCCGATTCCAATTAACAAAAAAGCCAATGCTGTGGAGTGTTCGGATTACAGAACAATCAGTTTAATACTTCATGCATCGAAGATCTTATTAAATATAGTAAACAATCGCAATCAGTCGAACGCGGAGATGATACTGAGCAAGATACAATTTGGTTTCGGGAAAGGATGCGGCACAAGAGAAGCAATAGGAGTAAATGAGGGTTCTTTGCGAAAGAAGCTTACAATATGGAAATGACGTTTTTGTATGCTTTGGAGACTTCAAGAAGGCCTTTGACAGGATTGATTGGTTAACGATGATGGATATCTTAAAAAGAATAGGAATTGACTGGAGAGATAGAAGACTAATTTTGAACTTGTACATGAATCAAAGAGCAGTAATCAAAATCCAACAGGAATACTCAGAAGAAGGTGAAATAGGACGTGGAGTAAGACAAGGTTGTAGCACTTCGCTGCTGCTGTTTAACATTTACGCTGAGGCAGTGATGGAGCAAACTATGGAAGACTTAGAAGAAGGAATAAAAGTAGGAGGGAATTTGTTACAAGATGTACGATTTGCAGATGACCAAGGAATGGTAGCGGGAAGCGAGATTGGATTGCAGAAGAAAATGGATTGGTTGAATGATACGGCCCTAAGATATGGCATGAAGATTAATATAAAAAAGACCAAGGTTATGAGAGTGTCAAATAATAGAGGTGAAGTTAATGTCACAATAAATGGTACGAAACTGGAACACGTAAGAAGTTTCAAATATTTGGATCATACTATAATCGATGATGGGAAATGTGAGACGGTCAAATGGTTACACGTGAGGAAGTCCTGGAGAGAGGTGGCACAGATAGACAGTTGATAAATGTATTAAGAAATAGGAAGAAGAGATGGATAGCACACATTCTAAGGGGGGAAGGTCTATTAAAAGAGGTCATAGAAGGTAGAATGGAAGGAAAAGGAGGCAGGGCTAGACCGAGATTAGATATGTTAGATAATTTAAAGACCCACTCATATGTGGAAATGGAGAGGAAGGCGGAAGACAGAGAAGAGTGGAGGCACTATGTATCATGGACTTGCCAGTAGGCAGTGCACTAAGAGAGAGAGAGAGAGAGAGAGAGATAGAGAGAGAAGGTAGAATCGAAGGAGAAATAGGTAGGGGCAGCCCGAGATTAGGTATGTTAGATGATTTAAAGACCCACTCATATGTGGAAATGAAGAGGTAGGCGGAAGACAGAGAAGAGTGGAGGCGTTATGTACCATGGACCTGCCAGTAGGCAGTGCACTATGAGAGGTATTTCCTATGTGAGGTGGCTGGCGCATAATTCGGCTAAACAAGAAGTGTTGTGATTGGCCCAAGGCAATCGCTAGAGTAGTATATAAAACGGCCGTCTTTACATAAAAATTCAGATTGGGTTCTGTGTGGTTCGTCTGCGTAGTAACTCAGGAAGGCCAGAACCTGGGTCGAGTCCTTCTCTGCGGATATTTGCTAAGAGCCTGGGTCGAGTGTGTCTTAGCAGATGGAAGGCTGGTAGTCCACGGTATTACTCGGGTCGAGTCCGTCTTTATTTACTGGGTCGAGTCCGTCTGTATTTGCTAAGCGCCTGGGTCGTATGTGTCTCTGGAGGCGGGAGGCTAGCGACGGTATTGCCTGGGTCGAGTTAGTCTCGGCAGGGATGTGCAAAGCGCCTGCGTCGAGTTCTTCTCTGCAGGCGGGAGCAGGATTACCAATTACCATTTGATTAACAATTAATTTAACATCGACTACATGGAAGGTCAATTTTATCACCTTCGGCAACGGTGAGAATACAAACTACGTAAAACCAAAGATTGGAAAAGAGATAGGAAAGAAAAAAGCTAAAAAGGATGTAGGAAGTATTAATAGGGTAAAGAAGAATAAAGTTAGTCCCGAGTAAAAAAACGAATCATATAATTATCTACTACTACCAGTTTTAAGACCAAGAAGCATGACAGAAACTCAACCGGCATCGCCTAAATACAGATAAGTCGTGGAATAAGCTTCTACTTCCGACTCGGGCCAGCGCCGACGCTATGCACTGTTTTCCCGAGAACCCAATTACGAAGTAGGCAAGTCAGTTGGACCTTAACCTACTCAGTCAGAAACGAACAGAAAGGCCTATCGGCACGGATGATACAAGGAAAGATGCATTATCTGAAGACGCAGCAACTTGGTTCCTCCTGACAAGCGGTACCCTTAGTAAAACACTTGCTGAAAAAGCAGCCGTATCGAAGCACTGCCGGCCGGAGAGCGAGTCCAGAAGTAGACACCCCCTCGAGTACCAGCAGATAGCTAGGTTGTTATCGACAATGTTTTCTTTGTTTTCTCAGCAGATTAATCGTCAATCGAATCTTCTCATTATAAACTACAGTAACGTATTTACACCGACTAGGATAGGTGATGGAAACGAACTAATTTGTTTTATCCCTTATCTTCATTTAACTAATCTTTTAAATATAAATCATAAGACTAATGCAAATAAGTATTAAAATGTTGAACTGTGTTATAATTCTAGATATTAGTTCTTGTGATGATTTAACTTAGTAAGAAAAGCGCCGCTTTGGTCATTTTCTATAACAATTTTCTTGAGCATGCTCACAAGTTGCTGTACTCGCATTTGTGTGTTTGCTTACACTTATAAGCAGTTTATGTTTGTGTTAGTAATTAACAGATTAGTAATTAAGCCTCCCACCGCCAAAATTAGGTCACTTTGCAATTCGTCCAGATCCGCTGAGTTTCTTCAGATGTGAATAAGAAACCTACTCTTTTCCCAAACAAATGTAGGATTTCAGGCATTTTAGGTTTCCCCATGATTTTAGCACTATTATGAGTGGGGGGTACGGGCGTGGGTAAAATAAGGGATACATTCACTCTGTGAGCCGAGTGCAGTAGTGAAAAATGTTTAACGCCCCCCCCCCCCCCTTCAGTATATTTTATGGTTTCATCATGTGCCGGAGAAGGCGGGGTGTAAGCAAAATATGTGTATACTGTCCAAAAAATTCGGTCCCCCCGCCCCCCTTAAATTTATGGATCCGCCATTACAAGTAGCTTCATGATATTAAACTGAATCAACTTCAGGAACACTCTGAAAATGCTACAATCATACCATGCTTTTTATTAACTCCATTCATGGAAGATATTGATAAGCCGTGCATTTGAATCACTGATTGCGAAACCTGCGAGCATGGTGAAGTTAGAAATTAGCCAATGAAGTCCCACTTTCATTGATTTTCTATAAAATAGAAGTACGTGTAACTGCGCTATGATAAACTAAAACGGCAGATAGACTATGACAACAGTATAGAGGATCAGCACCCCTTACCTTTATTGTCTTTGTTTGATAAGCAGATTTATCATCAATCGAATCTTCTCATTATAAACTTTAGTAACGTGTTTACACCAACAAGTATGCGTGCTTGAAGTGCTTGTTACTCTCATCTCTTATCTTGATTTAAGCAAGATTTTGATTGTAGCTCCTAAGACTAATATAAATAGGACTATTAAAATCTTTAACTGTACAAGAATTCTAGATATTAGTTCTTGCGATTATTTAATAGTAAAAAAACCATCGTTTTGTACTATTTCTATAAGTATATTCTGGTGCATGATCATTGGTTAATATACTCGCATTGGTGTGCTTTCTCACATTTATAAATAGTTTATGTTTGTGTTACTAATTAACTGATATCATATATGCACATTATTGCATTGTATTTGTATATTAATTTTTAAGGCTTAAATTATATGCACTTGTAAAATGATTGCATATGTATTCCAACAGTGTATATTTTGATACATTCAGGCTTCAGACTTTTATTTCACGACACGAGCACTGTGAGTTGGGTAAGGTTGCAAGTCTAATTCTATGAAATAAATCTTTTCATTATCATTCCGTTTAATAACGCAGCGTGCTTACCGGGGGCAATGATCACAGCCTACTACTCAATGCCATTTCTACCGACTATCTGTCCCGATGCTGAGGTTGATAATAAGACCCATTTTCTCTCCACAGTTCGTATAGCTGGCTCTCTGAAAGATTTGGTTCTCGGTTGGGTGATTCTATTTCGCTATTTTTCTTGGAAGAGAGCCGTAATCCTGTCAGAAACAGCATTCAAAACGTGTTCCGATGTTCAAACTGTGAGTAGACAAATGCTTCTGGTCGATGGAGTGGAAGGAACAGAAATCATTGACATAGTGACCTCACCTAGAAGAGAAGATCTTGTAAACTATGCCAGTCTCATCAAGCAACGAGGAAGAAGTAAGTATTGGACACTTCCTCTTAATTAACTTTCATAAGTAATTATTATAGTCTATCATAATTATTTACTTAGATAATCATTAATTACAAAGAATATTGAAAATAAAAGTCTTACGTTTCAAATTAAATTATCTTCAAGTATATAAAGTTTATGCTAATTTTACTAGTTAGTAAATGCTCACCACTTGATCTGTTGGGGGAGGAGACCGCAATATCTCTCAAACCCACCCTATTGGAAAGGCTACTTTCGTATCACCGCAAACCTGCATCAATGCAGACGACAAAGAGAGACATTGTAGAGTGAGTGGTCCAGAGAATAGGATTGTCATGACGAAGACAGACAGCATAGCGTGATAGCATAGCATAGTAGACGTGATCCAAAGAGGGAGAGGCATGAGATAATGACATAGCACAGTCGACAGAGCACTACTAGTGATGAGGTCACAACATATGATCTTCAGCTTATACTCTCGTGAGCTCGTCCTTAGGACTGATTTTCTATGATTCCGCTTGACTCTCTTGTAGCACAAATGTGTCTGAAGCCTATCTGTATTGTCCTCCTCACAGTCCTCAAATAGTCAAGTTCATGGAATTTCAACGTTGGTTTGCTCAGCAATTAGTCTGCCTATGCCATTAATGAAGTCCGCTCCATCGGAATTCATGGGGCCAACTTCACCTACAATTGTTTCACAAACAGTTGTTTCACCGGAACAACCTCACACCCTAAGGACAGCTCATGGTATTTATTCATTTTCTTAAAGGCAGCTCCACCGGCTGTGACTAAAGTCGTGTTCAGGTAATAGTTTGTCATAGTGTAAATGACTCAGATGTCCCACACGGCACATTTATCATTGCATCAGGGCACTAACGTTATGCCGTCCGGGCGTTTGCATCTAACCTGGACCACCAGCTTGGTTCGTTATAGGAAGGCATGCCCGCTCCCAATAATGCTTGCCGTATTATATCGCTTAAAACTCTGATGGCGAGACATTTTACCTAACCTATGTTTGCAGGAAAGGCCGTAGAGACCTAAAGCGTCGACTTCATGACCGCGGTGGCAAATGTGTGACCCGCAAGTTTTTGCCACTAAACGGTACTAGCAGCCACTCGAATTGCCTCATTGTCTAAATAAGATCATAAGAAGCAATAGGGAGAAAGTGATGCCAATCGCTGCTCCTATTGGGATGAGCCTGCTAGGAGTCGTGCTCTGTCTGCTGAACTAGAATGAGACTCAAAAAGACTACTATATTTCCCATCCATAAATCATAGGACGGTCCCATGATTTCTGACTACTGACTAAGTTAGAAGGTGAGCACTGGAGGTGAGGCCTTTGGACCAAACTGACAACGCTACGTCAAAGGATGCATCGGCAGAAGTGAAGCACTTGCCAAGGATGGCATCTTGCAACTGCCTTGTTCACATCGCTGATTTATTATTGTTATTATTATTATTATTATTATTATTATTATTATTATCATATTATTAATATTAATTTTTAACTCTCTAAGAAGGAGATTCTTCTTTCTTTTTTAAAATCATTCTCTCCACTCCGGAATGCCGTGTGATCAAACGTATCACGGAAACAAACAGCATTGTATCGCTGCAGAGCCATTTACAAACGTTGCCCCAGGAACGATTTTTTACGCAGATCTTCAGTAATGGCACGTCAGTTGTCTTCTTGCCTATCACATTAATGAAGTCTGTGCCTGCAGAATGTATGGGTCCTACATTATTATTGTTATTATGATTATTCTTATTATGATTTTTTTAAAAATTTTTTACCAAGGTGTAAAGAACCTGGGGTTTGATAAAAACGATTCGAGCAATACGTTCTGAATCGCCGCCCGGCTACTCGAGGTCATCAATCGGCTTAAAAGAATTATTGAAGCAGACTGCACTAAATTCTTGCAAAGTCATGGAAAGACTTTGCCAAAGAAAAGATGTCTCTCGCTTATCTTATTATTACTATCATAATTATTATATTATTATTATTATTTATTTTTTTATTTTTTTTTTAAATGCCCTGGGCTAAAAAATAAGATAAAAGAGACTTTATTTAATTAAAAGTTTTTAAAAAGCGATTAAAATAATTCCTCTGCACTCTGGGAAGCCGCTTTAGCCAAAGTGCCACTGAAGCAGACTGCATTGAATCGCTGGAGAGCAATAGACAGTCGCCGCCACAGAAAAGATTTTTCGCGCTATTATTATTATTATTATTATTATTATTATTATTATTACTATTGCGAAAGTTAAACGTTGCTGATCGCAGCAGCGGGTGCATTGCCCTGAATCCACTGCTTTTGGCTCCAGCAGCGCCCGTCCCCACATCCTCTGTTATCGATCCACGACGACGGTGACTCCCCTGAATAGGCGTTGATGAGGCAGTTGTGAGAACTCTGTTGGGAGAACCGCTTATTATTGTTATTATTATTATTATTATTATTATTATTATTATTAATAACATTAGTACCATTATTATTACTATTACTATTATTATTATTATTATTATTATCATCATTATTATTAAAGATTCCAATGGAAAGCTATTGGATGGATAAACCAATCCCATAACTGAAGATAAAGTGCGTCAGTTTCGACGTATTGTGACGAATATCATATCAACTAATAACAACATGTACCCATGCGTTGCTGCTGTAACTGCTACAGAGGCTCATGCGAGTAAGAAGATCCAGAAATAAATTGAAATCTCTAGGAACTATATTTTCATGCCCATGGCTTTTGTGACCCTTCATCCTATCAGCCATGTTGCTTCAGATTTCATAGATGAAAAAGGCAGAAAAATCAGCGACATCACAGGGAATCAAGAAGGAAAAAATATTATTTTCCAGAGGCTGTCAGTTGCATTCCATCGATACAAAACTGTTCCGAGACATAACCGTGGAGAAGGCATCCTGGAACGCAAAGAATATGTTTTAATTGGTTTTTTAAACTTTGTAAAGTTTAATTAAATCTCTCTTGTCTTTATTTATCTCATTGTCCTTTAAATCTCTGGACCTTATTATAAAATAGCAATAAAAAGATAAAAATTAAGTTAACAATTTTATAATTGCAATTCTTAATTGAATATTTCAAAATTACCTAAATAATATAACAAATAATTATTTTCATATTTCGATATGAAATATTAAGATGTGTATTGTTTCAGTTGTCATTATTTGTCACTCTTCAATAACAATAATCGCGCCAATTATGTTCGTCGCTCAAGATTTGGACATGGTTGAGGGAGATTATGTTTTCTTGTGGGCCTTTCCACGCCCAATTATTTCCATCGAGGAAATATTCTCTGGGTTAAATCTTACTCAGGAAGATAAAGCCTATCGAAAAGAAGCATTACGTGCCTTCAAACAGGTAGGCTTTGCTATGCATAAAGAATATATGAAAAATTCCTTTATAGAAATTTTGTATATTATATATATACAATTTAGTTTTATCCGCCGAATTCATATATTGTACATTCATATATTGTATATTCACACCAAGACTAACTAAAAAGTAGTTCCTTAGGCCTATTGATTGAATGTGTTCCTGTTTGAAACTCAAACAAGAACATGAAAATTCTGAAGAACATGTGCTAATTAAAATTACTTATCCTACCTGTTATCCTTATTTTTTCATTTAAAGTTCACCCTGGTTCACTATTTGTTTGTGTGTACTTTTGCATGTGTTAAATTGGCTGTATTGTGTGAACTGTACAGATCTGTATGCTCCTTTTTGGTATTGTTATTAAATAAGTACAAACAAAAGTTCTATGTTTATAGTACAGTCATATGCCGAGTCGGTCAAGATTAACTTTCATTTATCAATGAATTATTATATGAAGTAGCTGCTTTCGATGATACAAGGCTCACATAATAGTTTATATATCATCCAAGATAATAAATATCGGTTTTATTATAATACGTGCAGGCTTATGTTTAAGCCGTTGGACAATGCATTTTTATGTGTCAGATGATTTAAAACCTGTTAGGCTCATCGTCAATTGAACCCATGGGACTTCAGTCTTTCTCAGGATGTGTTCCATATAATGTCGTTTGTTACCTGACGCTCTTCGCACACGGTCTATGTAACACACATAAAAAATAAAGACGCTCTTCCTACACGGATATTATACCAGTATTTCAAATAATGGCAAATGTTTAAAAGTTTTATTTTGATTTCATCTTAGTGTAGGTTCACTTACGTAATATAATTTTTATGTAGATGCCTTTTTATGTTTTCACTATCCACATCTTTGTGACTTTCTTTAGACTGTTTGTTAAAAGTTTTCTCCTATCACCAAAGGCGGCTTTAAATTGTACAATCCTACTGCTTATTTCAGTCTCCCATTTCCCGTCATCGGTTATAGAATGATCCAAATATTTTAAACCTGTTCCAATTTCGTACCATATATTGTTAAATTTACTTCTCCTTTGTTACTGGACACTCTCATAACCTTGGTCTTTTTTATATAAATCTTCATACCATATCTCAATGCCGTATCATTCAGCCTATTCATTATCTTCTGCAGTTCAGTCTCGCTGCCCGCTACCATTCTTTGGTCATCTGCAAATCGTACATCTTGTAACAATTTTCCTCCTACTTTTATTCCTTCATCTACATCTTCCATGGCTCCCTCCGTCATTGCCTCATCGTACAGGTTAAACAGGATCGGCGATATGCTACAACCTTGTCTTACTCCACGTCCCGTACCGCCTTCTTCTGGGGATTCTTGTTGAATTTTAATTCATGTAAAAATTAAAAATTAGTATTCTATCTCTCCTGTTAATTCATATTCTTTTCAAGATATTCATAATCGTTATCCAATCAATCCTGTCAAAGGCCTTCTTGAAGTCTCCAAAGCATACAAAAACGTCATTTCCATATTCTAAGCTTCTTTCACTAAGAACCCGCATTACTCCTATTGCTTCTCTTGTGCCGCATCCTTTCCTAAAGCCTGACTGTGTCTTGCTAGGTTTCATAGCTGCTTTCAACTGAATAGGATTTCACTGAATAAATATTTATTATCTTTAATAAGATCTTCGATGCATGAGGTATTAAATTGATTGTTCTATAATCCTAACACTCCACAGCATTGGCTTTTTTGGGAATTGGGATCGTCACTGCCTGGTATAGTCGTCTGCCCAAATACCAACCTTGTAAACTTCTCTACATACCTTCATTAACTCATTGAGTGCTTCCCCTTCCTACATTTTCAAGAATTCTTCTGGGATATCATCTATTCCGGCTGTTTTCCCATTCTTCATGCTGTTAATTACAGAATAAATTTCTTCCTTCATGATATCGGGGCCCCTTTCATCGTTTTCTACTATATTTTCTTCGATTTTAAAATCCTATCGGATTCGCTTCCCAGCCTTATCATGCAATTCCTCTACATATTCTCTCCTTCTTTCTTTTACTTCTTCCAGCTCCGTCTTCAATTTCCCATCTATACCCATTATATAAATATTATTTGCATCTCCCTTCTTTTTCATATAGATTCTTGTTAATATCCTGACTTCCTGGTAAATCAGAGCTGACCTCCATCTTCTATCTTATTCTGCTAAATCATCACACTTTTCACTCCACCATTGTTCTTTTGCCTTTGTCTGTAATTCTTCTAAGCTCATTGTTTATGCTTCTAAATTTCCTTCGGCCATGACTGGTGTCAATACTTTCCATTTCCTCCTTTCCTCCATTTTGTCTAGCATCTCACTTGTGATCCAAGGTTTTTTAGTCGCAATTTGCCTTAAGAAAGCCAAATACTTCTTTGACCTTTATATTACTTGTAAAAACGGGCACACGCAGACCGAACAGACGTTTACAATTATATAGGCCTATTTATTTATTCATTTAAATATGTAAAGTTATAGAAACAGTAGGATTGTTTACAGATCTACAATTTTAGTCTCTAGGACATTCATTCCAGTGTTTTAAACTAATTGCGAATAATTGCTCAGTTATATCCAGATTAATCTCGTTTCTAGATGACATTCAGCGTCCATTTCGACAATAACGCAACGGTTCAGCTGATGGCGGAAATAGAAAAAAGAAACAAGGAAGCTCCATGGAATGATATTGTACCTTACGATGCCGTAGTAAGTATAATTTAGTTTAATTAACTACAAAAACTGCTACTGCGACTTTATGCGGGGATAATTATCTCTCTTTCTCTTAACGATTAGTTAAGCGGCTAAGGCATACGAATTCTCTATTATATTTTCTGACCTCGAAATAAGAATTTTCTCAGATTTTAAACACATGAATATATTTCATCTTGATACCTAATGTATACAATTTACCTTTTTCTAATTTGTAATCTATATGTATTATTCCTTCCATTACCACTTTTAGCGCACACGTAGAATTTCATATTCAGCTTCCTTTAATATTTATAATTTTAATTAAAGGTAGGCCTATGAATCGAAAATTGATACAATTCTCTCAAGTAAATCTTTACGTGCACGCAAGAGAACACTGAATCTTTTCCACCTTTCTGTAAAGTGACTTATCGCATTTTCTTCACATATTCTCCATCCTGTTTGTTTAAGTTGCACACGAGAATAGAGACTGTGAGTTCCGAGTGTGACTCTAATGGGCAAATTAGATCTTCCATTTAACTCAATGCGAAATACATTGTAATACATACGGAGTATGTTTAAGCAGATAGGCAGCGAATAATATTCAAGAAGATTTTGATTTAGCATCGTTTGTTAAATCTAACCAAAACAAGCGTATTATAGCTAATTTATTTGCTTGTCGGAGATGTTAAGCAGAAAATTTCGCAGGTATTAATATATAAGCTGAGTAACTCAGATATGAAATTTACAGAATCCATAATTTTACCGCATAGCTTTGTACGTCGATCTTATATTTAATTAAGTTAAGACGTAATGCAAAGATGTTCGAAAAGACAACTTTTCAGATTTCGTTGATGATGCTCCCATTAAGAGGCGAATTAAGCCTATATGTCAGAGCTAGAGGATCTGATTGCCCTTCATCGTTCAACACACGCTTGCAGTGCATACATTTATAAATAAATAGTTGCATGTAACTAAAGTGGTTGTGACTTCATTTCTAAAAATAAAAGCAACTAGTGACGTTCTAAAATAATCAAAGAAAACTGTAGTATTCTTTGTAGAATTTGCAGATATTTTGTCATATCTGTTACAAATTTCTTTCCCATTTGCTTTCCATCTTGTAAAATTTCCTTCTGGAGATAGAATTTACCGTCACATTGCGTGAATTCTTAAACTTATGTTGATATATTTCAGCCTGTTAATAGTGAAGTAGACTCGGCCCTCTACACGTACGACCTCTCCTATCTCTATGCTGTCGTCATAAGTAAAATACTGAACCTGGGACTGGACCACAGAGATGGGCAACTGTTCTTTAAAATGTCATTAGGCACCACCTTTGAAGGTTACAAATGTTAAAATATATCATAATAGATCATTAAAATTTAGCAGATGGAGTCAAAATTGTACAACAGACATTGACATAACATATCATAACAACAATTGGAGTGCTACAGTCATCAATGACAACATCGAGCACTATTGAGACAAAATCAAGGCGGCGAGAATAAAGACGGTCCAAAAACGGTGCAAATTCCAAAATCCAGATAATCAGTCCAAAGTTAAAATAGAGAACGAGACCGAGAAATGAAGAAAAGGCAGAGGTGTGGTCCGCTCTATTTCTCAAGAGTGATGGGCATATATAATTTCTTCGCCGGTAGAATAACGTCAATTGTTTGCCTCGATGTCATTCGGCGATGTCACCAAATGATATATAGAAATCTCTCAGTGTTTTGTCCATAATATTTGTAACTCCTCCGTATATGTCTATCGTCTGCTTTTCTCTTCACATCAACGTACGAATAAATTATTAAATCTTACAGCATAACGAGTACTTGTATCTTCTTTCGACCTTCTTCTACTAATTATCCCTCTTACGCAACCATTTCCTCTCAGATGTATCTAACTTTTATTTCTATTCCTTATCGTACTTATCAGTGACCTACCTGTGCCATAAATTCCAGTGCCCTACCTGTGTCATACTAATCAGTGCCCCACATGTGTCATACTAATCAGTGTCCTACCTGTGCCATACTTATAAGCGCCTTACCTGTGCCATGCTTATATATCAGTGACCTACCTGTGCCAAATCTATCAAATATTTCTTTAAACAATTAAATGTAAATCAAAAACATTTAGTTAGGACATGTATAGCAGAAATTGTAATTCTCGATATATTTAATGACACTAAAGCCATATGTTTAATATTTGCTTTCTGACCACGTAAAGGTTATTTTGACACAGATGATCAGTCTGGATTTCAAAGAGTTAGCATTAGGCCTACAGATGTGTGATCCATTTGTTTAAAAAAACTCACCTTTTGAAATTGAAGAAATTTGCAATACCAAAATCGAAAGAACCCTAAGTTATTTGAAACACTGTTCAAAGTTAAATATTTTTAGGTATTTCTTGCGTACAATAATGATAATTAAGACTATTCAATTTTTAAATTTATTAAAATTTAATAAAAAATTGAGTTACAGCACACGAGGTGTATATATTCAGACCTAATTACTATTGATTATTAAGTCGGAGATACAATTGCCTCAATGTGTCTGTGCAAGTCTACAGACGCATTTTACAACTCAATGTAGTCTACCTGAATTGTTAAGCTGGTAAAAAATACAGATACAAAAAATGCTAGGGGTCTCTCTCACTTTGAAAAGTCGTAACATAGACTTACAATCGAAGTCGAGTTATAATTTTCTTTAAAATATTACCGTGGCAGCTTAAGTGTATAAGCCTAATTCATTATTAATTATCTTACTACTAGAAATGGAAATAGGAGAAAGATGGAAGTGGGTGATATTTTAAATCTTTTCTGAAAGCCCATGTCTGCTTTACTGCGCCATTTTTGCTAACGACATTTTTTAAAACTTCTGCTCTGAAGGGGGAGGCACGTTTTTACAAGTAATATAAAGGTCAAAGAAGTATTTGGCTTTCTTAAGGCAAATGCGACTAAAAAACCTTGGATCACAAGTGAGATGCTAGACAAAATGGAGGAAAGGAGGAAATGGAAAGTAATCATTAGAATCGGTGGCGAGGGACTTGACCAATTTACCGGCACCTCGGCGTCCGCGGCTTTATTAGGCTAACTAAACAAAATCCGTGTCGAAATACAACTTTTCATGATATTAAATATTTTCGTAGTTTTAGTAAAATATTAAAATTACATGTGCGCGTATATAGCGTTTTCTTTTAGCATAAATGACTATTAGTAAATAATCTACCTATAGATTTATTAAATGATATATATCTATCATACACCAATTTTAACCTATTTTTTACCCTTAGATCGTTATTTATTAATCCGATTTTCACCTATCTTTAAAATAAACATAGTCACTTTAAATATTCTGCTGCCTTTTGAACGTGTAGATTTGCAGATTTTCAATTTGCTGATAGGATAAAATTATCATCTTATGATGTAAAGTCAAGATGGAAACTTCATCTACTTATATTTTTATCCGCCATTTCGTCTTAAATATTATCATACTTACTGTTCATCAGTCAATCAGTGTTTTGCAATTTTCTTAATTTGGTTGCAATATTCGAATTATTCTGTCTGATCGTTAGGTAAAACTGGAGCAGTGAAGATAAATGAAAACGGAGAAAGAACACGAACAGTAACTTTCTGGTCATATTATCCTGATGCTAGCAGTTTTATACCCTACTTATTCGTAGATCTACTAAACAATCAAGTAAATCTTCCGATAATTCACTAAACTATACATGTGGACCTATTTTAACTATTAATATATGCTATATATGATATTAATTATTTTTGTATTTTATCAGTCAGATCAGGCACGTTGAATATACTGCAATTTTGAATCATCTCTCACAATCGTTACAGTTAAAGCTTCCTAGATTTCTCTTTTTAAAATGTGTAATTATCTTTAGCTTCTTATAACTGAATGATTTAAGATTGCGTAAACATTTCTCGATGCTAACTGGAACGTAATTTGGCAGCCTAACAGTAAAGCTATCATATGCTTTTAGTTAAGTGTTTGGCAATTATTTACTTATTCAAACCATGTTATATACAAGGTGTGTTTAATCTCTACGGTAAATCTAGATGTAGATTTATAACATTTATATTCTGCGTGTTAAACATTTAATGCTTTTAGCATTGTACAATAGCTTATCTTTGGAAAAACCAAAATATAAATCTAGTATTATGTAACCTAGTTATCTCAGTACTGCAAAGAACTGTGAAATCTGGTTAATATTTCATCTAACTTTCATTTTAAACAGCATATTGTTGGAAGTTATATTAAATGAAGTATGATATATTCTCAATAATTGGAATACATATTGGCCAATTAAATCCTAACTCTTATGCCACTTTTAATCTTTCAAACAGTCAATAAATGAAAATTTAAAGCTCATAGCTTTACCCAAATGAGATGAAGGGATGAAGTGATGTAATAAAATTATAGTATATATACAAAAAATAAGTATCAAGTAACAACTAATTACCTGTAATAAATGAATGCTATTAGTAACTACAAATGATGTAAAACCTGTTACTGATCTGCATTAGACATCAGGTACTATGCAGGTAGCCTATGTGGTGTTGTATTTCTAGAAATGTAGGTGGTTGTGAAGAAGAAATTGCCAACGTATCGTTAGCTTTTCGTAGTGCGTAAATATATGTTTATAATTTTTATTATAAGTTCACGTTATTACAATAAAGCCGCTATCTGGTTAAAATGCGCATTTGAGCAGATAAATCTTTACTGCTTGTGAAGTGTAATTAAGGTGAGTTTTTGCATTGACAGAGCATGCTTGCCATAAATGAAGTTTAAGAACATCGGACTAGGTTAATACGCGGATGAGCGACCACTTTTATAAACCTAGTGTCTACAGCATTGAAGTGTATTTCCAATAATTATGGAGATAGAAAGAAAAACAAATCTACTAGAAAAATCAGAAGCAGGTTGCTGCATATCGTGAGTGTAACCATATGAACAAAAATCACTTGTGATTTTTTTCATGCTGTGTAATATATTGCATTTTGCACGTTTCTGTTATACTCAGACTGTTACGAATCTAACTTCAGACGTTTTCTGGGGTCAGAGAAAAATACCTCCTCCTGATACACCGCCTTGTGGATTCTTTAATGAATTTTGTCCTCCAATTACCAGCAGCGGTTTGTCTTGCCAAATAATTTTACAAAATTATTGTTCAATTAGATCGTGAATGAATATAATTATTATACATAAAAACAAAATTTAACAGTTTTGTTTAATATATTCGAATGAAATATTTTTAACATTGCAATCATTAATTTTATCTGTCTCTAGCATCTCCTTCGCCCTTTTAAGCGATTTTCAAACTAACATATTCAAAGTTGCTAACTCTTTTGTGACTTTTATGACTATGACAGAGAATAAACATAAGTTTATATAAAATTATGGATGTTGAATTAAAATTACATAAAAATTACATTTATTAAATAAAATAAATAAATAGAATAAAATATTTGAGTTACAGTAGGGGACGGGCCGGCTGATATTCGAGCTGATGGCCTTCTGTCTTTCAAATAATAATGTTTTCCATTCGACCATCCAACGGTAAACACAAGAACAACCGATTTGATTGATCGATGGGTTGATTGATTGATTATTTGGTTGTTTGATTGATTAAAGAGAATACAGAAATTATAGTAGCAGTAGTAATATCAGTAAGTGCTGTACTATTCATCATTGGAGTTCTGACCTACATCATACGGTGAGTTATAAAATTGTTAAGGTGGCTTTTCTTGTAATAAAAATATATAAAAAACTGATAAATTTATAGATATATTCTTATATATAATCTCGATTTTTCAAGCTTATCATACGAGGCCATACAAAAGTTAACAATGTAATACCACGACGAAGGTTATGCTATAGTAAAATTTTAGATAACTATTTATTAATGCACTGTCTATTAGCCTGCAGGTGAATGGCATATAACAAAATTTAAATACTTCTCTCCTCTGCTTTCTCTTCATATAAATAGGTCTATACGATTTAGATTGTTCCTAAATCATTCAGCATCATGTAGCCGCCTATGTTCTCTTCTGAACGCAAGGAACTGATGATGATGTACTATCCATACATATATAAATGTATATATAAAAATGTATATATATATATATATATATATATATATATATATATACACATATACACACACATATGTATATGTATATATATATATATATATATATATATATATATTTATACACTGTGAGTAAAAAAAAACATGTGTGCAGTCTCTCACTCATAACTTTTGTTATAGTGAACCGATTTTTTAACTTCTTGCATAGCCATAATCAGGAAAACATTTGCTATAAAATAACATTAAGTGACTCTGTTAATTATTATTTTTGCGTTGAAGCAGTGCTCGAAAATATGCGCGACTGACAATAATCAGTTTAAGTAAATCAATTGCTACATAATGTTTACAAATCCAGTGGAACTAGCAATGAAACACACGAAACAAACAGTGTAATACAGCTACTGTCAACTGTCAAAGCATATGCTCAAAAGGTCCTCCTTTGGCGCGAATACAAGCATGAAGACGCTTGCGCCACTCATCTTTTGCGTTGTCAATGACAGATTGTTGCATGTCTTGCCAAACGTCCACTAGGCGTTGCTTCAATTCGTCCACGTTATTTATTTTTTATTTTCGGCGTAATTTCTCTAATAAGCAATATAGCCCTCCCAGCATCCATTTTTTGTTGGAAATTCGGCAATCAACCAATGTGCACCATCACCCTTTAAGAGGTACAAGTTTTTTATTAGCGCATTATCGTCATTAGTAAACACCATTTTAAAATTTCAACAAAAACAGACTATGTTTGTAAAATCATCTCTTATTGTCTAAAATAAACCAGAAGTGTCACAAAACTAGATTTAAGATTAATACTTTTCTTCTTCTTTATAATTCTGAAAATATTTTCAAAATCGGTTCACAATGGTCAAAGTTGTGCACGAAATACTGCGCACTTGTTTTTTATGACTCACAGTGTATATATATATATATATATATATATATATATATATATATATATATACATATATATATATATATATATATATATATATATGTATATAGGCCAATATATACACTTGTATACGTATATTGCTTCAAAAAGGGTCAGAATTATGGAAACGAAAATTCAGCAAATGATCTGGAAAATATCGTCTGAAGATCTGAACAAATTAAGCGAAAGGACTCGAGCTTCTGATGCACTGGTAACGATATATCATTAATTTGTTCTATTTCACAATGAAAACTCTAATACTAATTAAGACCTCCCGTTGAATCGTTATAGTGTCAATGTTTTACACAGCGTAAAAGTCAGATAATAAATTATCATAGGCAATAAAATATAAGACAGATTTTTAAAAGTCCTAGTAATTTTTATTTAAAAAGTAAGTGCACAATATAGCTGATAATACAATGTATAGTAGTGATTCATAACTCCCGGTGCATAGACTAGGTGTCGTTCAGAAAAAGTTATAAATTCCGACATAGGTGCCACGTATAGCACTCTATTTGGCAGTACAGTTAATTTAATTTGGCCTAATTTTAATATTTCAATTTATCGGCGGATTGATTTGAACACTTTTGTCCTCCTTCAATCTCCAAACCTACATCCTGGGCTCTTGATATAGGTGCATATTCAATAAGCATAAACTTGAGCTGCCGATGTGTTAGATCATCAAATTATATTATCCAAATACAATAAAACTTTTAGCATTTAACCCTTTGTCAAAAAACGTTATTGAAGACTTTTTTTCATTTCGTCTGCAAGATAAGTCCTTGACATTGTTTTATGTGAGGAACCGGAAGTTAAATTTGTATTCATTGATTGATTGATTATTGCCTGCAAAAGTTTCTTTTGTATTTATCTGCATTTAAAATTATTAGCATCGTACAAAATATTATCAATTATTGGCCAGTGAATGCATCGATATTGACCGTCTTGTATACCATAGATCGTGAAAAGACTAACAAGAGTTTTGCACTTTTGCAATTATTACAGAAACTACATGTGTAAACCTTTGCACTAGTACATTAATTTAAAATTCTTTGAAGTAGCTATTCTGTCGAAAAGAATTGTTGGTCATTATTTTATCGATAATTGAAATAATGCACTAACTTATTCTAACACTTAATTGACAGAGATTTATCTTCACAATTATTCTACTATTCATAAGATTTATTGCTACATACAATTGGATATCTGGAAAACAAACAAATTTCGAACCTAATTCTGCCTGGTGTACTTCAAGATGTTCTTGTGCTACGACAGCAACCCTCTTCAAATTCCTCGTATAAAACTCCGTCTTCTTAGTGCGCTTGAAAAGTGCTACTTCAGTGTATAGATTATTTAAAGACTCTGTCACTGTAATAGAGCAATTGTCATATATGATATAATAGCAATATGACAATTGTTCTATTTAACAATTGTCAAATGTGACAAGTGTTAACAGAGCACATTCATTCATCAAAAAGTCACATAAGTTCTTAAAAACAGAAAGGCAATCTTCCGCCGGCAAAAAATTCATTCATATTTTTTTCAATTTGACGCTCAGAAAAGTTACTTCCTTTTAAGGCGCACAGCCATTTCTGAGTGAATATATATATGCCGGCTGCTGCAAAAATCACTGTTGAAGACAAATCGCTTTTACTGGGTGCAAGTCCTCTGACTGGGATCATTTGTCCGCTAATATTAGGTTATGTGAAACGAGGATATATGATTCATAGAGAAATCTTGATTTTGTTTAATTTCAGAAAATTAGCTATATATTAGCAGTTCATACAGGCGTATGATTTTCCATTATCTGGAAAATCTTCCGGAATATAAATTCGCTATAAAATAAAATATTCTATCACTAACTCATTAACTCACTGATTGAGTCAGAGAGTTGCTTCTTCAATAAATAATATTTAGAAACAAACCTGTACAATCCTGTATCTCAATTTTCATTTATCTGGCTCAAATTTAAGGGAATGTTAGTAATAAAGTTTTTTAAATTTTGGTTGCTATAAATTCATATTTTGTCTTGTTTGGTCTTCTTTGTCTTTATTAAACTGTCTTAGTGTTACCTGCGGAAAAGAAGTCTACATCAATAAATGATGTGGCGTTGATTGATTGTGAGAAGAATCAACTTGTGATGTAGATACAGGTGGTCTTATCGACTAAACTTAATATACATACATATTTGTTCGAACTCGAGTCGAGCATAGTACACAGTTACCCAGAGTATGTTAACTGGAACGGTAATAGATACAGTGAATAAAAAACTGACAAGCGGCAAAACGTGAGTCTATTACAAATAATTTATATCAAGTTTAGTAAATGTTTGTTGAAGCTGAGGAAGGCATAAGGGGCCCACTTCAGCATAAGTAGACTCCCCAAAAATCAGTGATATATCATGAGGAATGTTATGATTTAAAGATTCACTCGTATGAGGACACGAAGAGGAAAACAGAAGATCGAGAAGATTTGAGGCGTTATATACCAACCATGGACCTTCCAGTAGACAGTGCACTAAGAGAGAGAGAGAGAGAGCGAGAGTTAACTTCGTAACCATTTCAGTATAATATTCAAGTACGTGTCATTTAATTTCGCGCAAAATTGATTTATTTGTTGACTGATTGATTATTGTATTTATTGAATGCTTACTACCGAAGTTGTTACAAGGAAGCAGTTACAGGATTCTACAGTCGAGTAGAATAACAATAAACAGTCAGATGGCGCCAGTGGTAGAGTGTCAGAGAGGAGAGATGCTGGCTGTATACAAGGGACTCACTGTTCAGCTGCTCAAGATGTCCAGTCAATCTCTCAACCTCTCGAGATCTGATCTCATCTTTCTCGTTAAAGTAAATTATATTCACCATATATACATGTACAAGTATATACTATATGCATGTATTAGCACTAGAAACCCGGAGTTTTGTTATACCTACATGTAGAAACCCTAAAGCGGGTCCATTGACCCAGCAATTAATTCGTTCGAATTATCGTTTATTTTGCTCAGCCATTTGTATAAGCATTAATAGAAATTCTTAAAATCTAAAAGCTAATAACAAGCTAAAGTTAATGTCAGTTTCCTAAATCGAAAGCGATGTCAGTAACAAGCGAGCTCAGGATTGGAACCCCGCAAATACTGATCCGCGGTAGAGTATCTTATCGACGTCGCCACTGTTTCCAGCCAGGAGATGGAGATGCTTAGTGATATATTATATTGTTACTATTCTTAGCTACTGAAAATAAATAAACAAAAATTTTTATAAAGATACAAAGGCTTTAAAATTGAATGATACACAAAGTCACTAAACCTTCATATTAGACGTCTAAGAGTCTAACCCTAAGCAAAATACGAGCCTAACTAAAATATAAACATTCTCGCTTCGCGTGTCAACGCGTACGGTCGCTTGTGCTATAGTAATTATATAACTCGATTTAGTAATGAATAGCAACTTTAGTTGTACTGATGACTCTATCGTAAGCAATGAACTTCCATGCTACCTAAGTAACTATGGATTATCGATTCCTAAAGACATCTTATTGGATACTATTACTAGTTTTTACAGTAAAGAAGAGATAAAATCAGCTAAATCATTGCTATTTACCTTTGTGGATAATCACAGAAACGATAAGGACCTTAAACAGGTGCTTCCTCCAGCCACTCAAAGTCGATCAGCAGATAAAATGGTGGACGAAATTGTTGATGCATGGTCCGTCATCAATAAAAACAAAATTCGTACACCCACATATGTTGCAGTTAATATACAAAGGATACCTCCATCAATGATTCCAGTCATCCAGAAACTTGAAACACACTTCTCTAAATTTCAACAGGATATAATGAATTCCCTATCAGGTATGGAGGCTAAAATTGAATCCTTATCAAATTCGGCCATGAATCAATCAATCAATTCTCATCAACAAGATAACTTAGTACAGAAACTTGCTCAATGGGAAATAAGCTTGACTGCGCTCTATCACAGCTACATAACACAGCTCTACCGAAATTCTCACCCAGCCCACACTCAACGCAACCTCTAGTCTACACGAGCAACCTCAACATTTACGACGCAATTTGCAAACTACAAATACTTATCCACATACTGTAAATCAACAACCTCAAACGGCTTCAAATAATGTCTCACAAGTCAGTATGTCAGAATCTACGGGCCCCAGGTCATGGGCTGAATTAGCCTCAGCACAGACTGGTGCTTCTTCCCATAATGACAGACATAGTCATGGTAATGGCTTTACGACAGTGGCTAACAAGAAGGGTAGATCAATTCAAGGGAAAAAGAAACTCAATGAAGACTGCTCACTTAAAGTGATACCTAAAAAAATAACAGTTTTTGTTGGGCGTCTTGAAAAATTAACAACAACTGATGACGTGCTGGACTACATTAGGAATGCAGGTGCAGTACCTCTCTCATGCAAGAAACTATCAGGAATATCGAAAACTGGCAGAGAGTTCCAATCATCAGCCTTTCTTGTCACATGCGAAGCTAAATTTGAGGATATTATCTACAATTAAAATACATGGCCTGAGGATTGCACTGTCCGTGAATGGTTATTCAACAAGCCTCAAAACTAATTCATTATAAATGGATGCTCCAACTGATACACCTTACAATTACAGCCTCTCAGATCAGCTTTCTACTATATATCAGTCTCCTATCATCGATCCTACCACTGTTCCCCTCCCCTTATCGGAAAATGATGTTCGTAACGTCAATATCGAATACCTTGGTGACATTCTCAACGATGATATTGTATCTGCAAGTAAGCTAGGTCATTACTCTCCTGAAGAGTCTAATTCTATCATCAATAATACTTCCACGGGTTTGCTCATCTTCCATATTTTTATTAGAAGCTTAAATGCAAATCTCAATAAACTATTGGATTTATTAGCTTTATATGATAATCAGTTTGATATTATATTATTGTGTGAAATTTGGTCTACTAATATTTGGTACTTTACTAATCTAATCCCTAATTATACCTTCATGCCTTTTCCGCCTATTAATCAAAATGCTGGAGGTGTCGCTAGCTTAATAAAAAACTCCTTGTCCTTTAACATAATTGCATCTCATAATGACTATAATGCTTTCAATTCAGCTGTTGAATTTGTCATATTTGATGTTATCACAAACATTGGTAAGGTTCGTATTAATCTACTTCATCGTCACCCTCATAGCTCTGTTTGTGAATTTATAGATGCTTTTTCTGATCTTTTCTCTCTGTATAAACCCACTAAACGTAGTTTAATAATTGGTGATATTAATATTGATTTATCTAAACATGATGTAAATTGTAGTGTTAAACGCTATGTCGACATGCTAGGAATGTTGAAATTTACTCCTCTCTCTGCTGTGCCCACCCATTGTATTAGCAATTTATCCAGTACACTTATTGATCATGTATTTAGTAATTTCGTTACAGTTGATAGTGCACGCAACCTCAGCAATATATTGTGCCTAACTGTAATTACTGGTATCAGTGACCACTACGCTAATATAATCGCAATTATTCCTATAAACAAACGTATTAACTTCACGGACAGACCGAATATTCGCATTTATAGCCAAACCAAAATCAACAATTTTAAATTTGATCTCGCTACTAATATTAAATGGTCAAATATTTATAATTCAAATAACGTTAATGAATGCACTGATTACCTCCTTGAAAGCTTACGCACATTAATGAATAAGCATTTTCCATTAACGCGATGCTCACGCAGTTCATATAGAGACAAACCCTGGATTACAAATGAACTAAAAAGAGAAATTAATTTAAAAAATAAACTTTACTATAAATTTAAGAAAACAAATTGTTTTAAGGATGAAATGAACTACAAAGCTTTTAAAAGCAAACTCGAATTAAAATTAAATGTTTTCAGACAGAAATATTACAAGGGAGTACTTGATAAACGTCTTAACTCCATTAGAAACATCTGGTCATCCTTATATAATGTACTAAGTTATTCTACTAGGAAAAAAGAAACTAATATTAACAAGCTTACTATAGGGGATAAAGTTTTAAATAATAAACTTCTTATAGCTGAGGAGTTTAATAAATATTTTAGCTATGTGGGTAAAAAATTGAATTCTAATTTTCCTTTCTCAATCCCCAAATGTCATGAATACCTACATGGAAACTTTAACCAAAGTATATTTCTGGCCCCTACTGATCTCACTGAAGTTCTAAACATTATTAACTCACTAAAAAGCACTAATTCAACTGGCCCTGATAATATAAGTAGCAAAATCTTGAAAATTGCCTCTGAAATAATTGCTTATCCAATTCGTCATATAATTAATAAATCCTTTGAATTTGGTGTACTTCCAATGGCCTTTAAATTATCTAAAGTTATTCCCATTTTTAAAAAAGGTAAGCACGATTGCATTGACAATTATAGGCCTATATCCCTTTTAAATACAACTAGTAAAATTTTTGAAAAAATACTTTATAAACGAGCTATGGTATCTCAATAAATATCATATACTCTATAAAAATCAATTTGGTTTTCGTCATGGCCACTCAACCACTGATGCCTTGTTCAGTAGCTGCAATATGATTAGGATGGCAAAAGGCAACAAAAACCACATACTAGGCATGTTTTTCGATCTTTCAAAAGCATTTGATACGGTTGATCATGGGATCCTTCTTCATTAATTATATCACTATGGATTCAGGGGTAATGTGTTTAACCTTCTTACTTGATATTTATCTGGTAGATCCCAATTTGCCTGTATTGAAAACACTATTTCTTCTACCTTACCAATTACTACAGGTGTCCCTCAAGGCTCTATTCTTGGGCCGCTCCTCTTCTTAATTTATATTAACGATATCCAATACGCTTGCAATAATGTTAATTTGAAGTTATTTGCGGATGACACTAACATATTTGTTAGTGAAAGTAATTTAATTGATTTATTTAATTCAAGTAATTATATCTGTTATTAGCAGTTTGTTAGTAGTTATTCCATTGGTTTAGATGTAATCGTTTAACAATTAATATCTCTAAATCTGCGTATATCATTTTTTCCCTAGTGCTGCTGATAATCAATGCATTGACGATCATAATCTTAAGATTAATTTGAATAATGTCGAGCTCAACAAAGTTAACTCAATCAAATTCCTAGGTATATGGATTGATGATAATCTAAATTTCAAGCAACATATTATATATTTATCTAAAAAAAATCAATAATCTAAACTCTATGCTACATGCTCGAAAACAATTTCTACCTGCTTATAATTTCTATCGTGAAATGATTTTTCATACTCTTATATACTCATATGTTACGTATGGAGTTGAAGTTTACGGTAATACAATTGAGTCTGCTCTTCATCCATTACATGTTTCTATTAATAAAGTCTTGAGGAATCTACAAAATCATAATCGTTTCTACAATGTTAAGCAACTTTATATGAATTATGATATCCTTCCAATTGCCCTTTTACATAAATTCTCAATTGCTAAACTTATATATAAGCATTTACACTTTCCTAATAATTTGTCTACTGCTATTAGTGATCTTTTTATTCATAGTAAAACCTCGCACAACTACATAACCAGATTATCATTAACTGACCATCTATACTTACAATCTAACCGTGCTTTCTTCTTTTCTACGCGATTCAACAGCTACAAAATTTGGAATAGTCTACCAGACCATATCAGATCTATCCAAAACCGTAATAGATTCCAAAAGCTTCTTAAAAATCATCTACATGCTAGTTGGTCATCATAATCATTCATGTTTCTCGAGTGTCGATTTGTTATTTAATCTGCTATATTCTTACTAACTTATTTTTATTCTGGATCGATATGATAGCCTAATTACGCTATAATTTTAAAGTCCAATAACTTAAATTTAGCTTAATAACTTAAATAACTTAATAACACGTAAATTTACGTGTTTATATGTTTTATCGGTGGCCAGCAAGATAGGGGTATGCCCTCACTGGTGGCCGATATGCTAGTAGCTATTTGATTGCTATGTCTTGAGCACATCTGCACACCTGTGTTTATTTTAAGTGCACTTTTTATAGTTTTGTGTTATTATGATCTACACTATGTTGAATCTGTGTTTGTAATCTGTAATTGTGAATGGATTAGTGTTGATGCTGCAATAAACACATATCTCTCTCTCTCTAAATTGAACACAAAATCAGTGGAGTTAAGTATAATCCATTTGGAAAAATTTAAAGATATACCAGTGGAAAGACGAATTATTTTCATCTTCCTTCAATTTACCCTAGTGCTAAACTTAGTCAATAATCCTAACTTTGCTACATTTCTTGACCCTGAAACTAAACATTAAGCCCAACACCAAACATATATTTTAGAAATATGGCTTATATTAGGGTTATGGTTATGGTTAGACCTTTTTCCCTATTGAACAGTGCCCTATTGAGCAACGCAGCACTTCATCCCAACGCCCCAGGCCTTTGATTGTGAAGCAGGCTCTAGCAAAACAGCAGAATGTGTTGGAAGATGAGAGTGATAGTGACTCGGATGGTTTAGATGCAGCTAGTGATAAATCGAACTCGGATATTGAACTAGATTCCGAGTTCAGTTACGAAGATTCAGAGGTTGAAATCAGCGATAGTGATAATAATACTAGTGGCGATGATGATGATGATGATTATGATAATGCTGTTGAAACTCACGAAGCTTTTGGTAGTAATTCAAGCAATCCTGGTGATGCTGGGGTTGTTCAAGGTGACTGCAGTTATAACACCACATTTGTGCACAGCAAGGACGGGGTAAGCTTACGCATTGGATATTATTACAAATCAGGCAATTTGCGGCAGACGTCAGAAGCAGAATATGTTGAAATCAAAGACTGGAGTCACGGCGTACTCGCGAGTCATATCAACTCCTCTGGAAGCCTTTCGTAGAATTATGGACGAGGGTATGATAGGCCATATCAAAAGATGTACCGTTGAATATGCTCGTTTGACAGATGCTACCTGGGATGTTACCGAAACCGAACTCAAGGCATTCCTTGGTTTACTCTATCTTGGTGGCGTACTAAATGCGAATAATTTTCCACTAAATTTACTCTGGTCGGAAGAATATGGAAACAAAACATTTTTTTATTCAATGGCTAGAGATAGGTTCATGGAAATAAAATATATATAAGGTACAATATACGCGCAACTCGTCAGAAAAGACTTCTGCTGGATAAATTTTGTCTTATGTCCTTTATTATGTCTAGATTTGTTGAAAACAGCCAGAAGAGCTACACACAGGATGAATCCCCAAAAATTATTGAGCAGCTCTTTCCAACAAAAGCGCGATGCAGATTCATACAGTATATGCCAAATAACCCGGAAAAATTTGGTATCAAACTTTGGATTTGGGCTGATTTGAGGAATAAGTACTCCTTGAGCATTGAGAGTCAAAACACTGAATTTTTGATATTTCTTGAATAATATAGACAATAAGAAAAGAATATTAATTTGGATTGGGGTCCATAGCCACCCCGATCATGTCAATCGAAACTGTTCTTTATTAGTTAAGCAGTTTGAAGAAAAGTATTTTGATTAGCAACATTCGGTCAATTGACAAACTTTAGGCATTCTAGGTATACTCGATTGATGTGGTGGAATTGGTGATAATTCAATGATAATTTTATATTGTTCATGTAATATGTCTCAAATAAATAAAAGTCACCAAGTTTGATGATTGTTGGAACTGCGATGTAGTTGTAGTGCTGTTCGAAAGTATCGTCTGGGTCAATTGACCCACGTTAGGGTTTCTATTGTTATATATATATATATATATATATATATATATATATATATATATATATACATATATATATATATATATACATTGACATAGAAAATGAATATGTGCGGATGAATGTGAACGTTGAGGGGATCGGAGATAGTTTGGCTAAGTCGAGATTGAGATGGTTTGGGCATATTGTGAGAAAGGCAGATGAGGATAGGTAACATAGTGATGTGATGTAAGTGTCTGATGCATTAATGTTCATTGATATGATATTGCATGATATTTCTGAATGCTGTAAATTGCTTAACGGTTTTAACATGCGGTATTTTGTTAATAAATGAAGAAATACATTGACAAAAAAGATTTTGGTGGTGGTATTTATAGCAATAATATAGTTTCCTCGTTAGTACTGATTTATTACCTATCCAGTTCATATTTCTATTTCTTAAAATATCTATCAATTGCTTATTTGTGTCAAATCTATTTAGCACTTCATCGTCAGTGATTTTGTCAGTCCTTTTGATCTTCTCCATTCTTCTACATAACCACAATTCGATTGCTTCCAATATCTTAATATCCTTCTTAATTAATGTTCATAAAAGAGTCTAAAAAAACATCTGTACTTTCTGACACAGTGTGCCGTTTTGTTATGTTATATTTCACAACCGACCAGAAGCGGAATACAAACCAGAGTTTCTACAATCGTTATCTTCGTGGATTTCTTAAAACTTTTTCATTTTTTAGTAGTTCTTTTGGCAAACTGAAGGTCTTTTTACGTAAGCAATTCTACACTTTATTTATCTTCTATACTTATCATCTTCAGCTATCGCGTGTCCTAAATTTCTGAAACTCGTTCAACCTGTTCTAACTAGTAGGCCTACTGCCTATTTCCATCTTGACTCCTTCTCCATTTCTAGTTTATTTACACTCGTTACTTTGGTTTTCTTTTTAATAACTTTCATTCCCTAATCTAATACAGTAATGTTGAGGTCATCTACAAATTTATGTAAACCCTTCACTACTAGTACTTCGCTACTAATAAACATGCCACTATCATCGGTAAATCTTGCTTCTTTCATGACTTTACCTCCAATTTTGATTTGTTCTTCAACATTGTACCAATCAACACTTTGATTTAAAAACCAATCAACACTTTGACCACAATATGCAAATCCATTACGCATTACAGTGCTGAATAAATGAATTGCAGCAGAAAATTATTTACTTAAGTCAAATAGGTTTCGAAATAATTGTCATTTATAAGCTATCAACAGATTGAAATGACAAAACATTTGCAAGCGGCTTTTAAAATTCTTCTGCTATAAAACTCTAACATGTGTGCGTAGTACTACGTCTGTATTTGCCACAACTCTAATTATTGATGCCAGTAAAAGAAATTTATTTCCTATTCTGATTGTTTTCCCAATCAGATGAACCTATTACTTCATACAACTGCTGACACAATTTATCAGTTTCCTAATTATTTATGATTTTAATTAATTTAATTAATTAATTTAATTATTATATCCGTATTACTTCAATTCCGTATTAATTCTGCAGCTGAAGGAGTTAAATCACGAAAACGTGCAGGCGTTTATCGGAGCCTGTGTGGAACCACATCTGGTCTGCTATGTGCTGCAGATCTGTTCTAGAGGAACTCTCCGGGTGAGTGACTGAATTATTTCAATACATTTTAAACGTATAGATAACCGAATAACAAAAATTATTGCATATTTTCATCGTTATGAGTAGTTTTAAGATTGGCTGTAAAATTTTAATTAACCTAAGAATACGCAATATTAAAAATTGCTTTAAGATTATTGGTAAACTATGCACAAGAAATAATTATAGCATAGAGTATCGGAAATGCAATTTGAGATATCATTTGCAGATATTCCGACGCAGTATCGGGGTACCAAAGCTATATATACATGTACATATATATATATATATATATATATATATATATATATATATATATATATATATATATATATATATATGAGCATATATATATATATATATATATATATATATATATATGCTCATATATATATATATATATATGTACATATATACATATATATATATACACACACAATATATACACTTTGTTTTTTTATAACTGATACCATAGAGTCTCTTTACAATAAAGTCGTAAAGAGTTAACCGATTTTCTTGAAATTTACTGAACTTGACCAGCAACCAATTCTACCAAACTTGGAGAAATTTCGCTTGAATATCTTTAATATTGCGGAAGTTATGGTTTTGCGAATAGGTGTGGGGTCAGACAAGATATTTCCATTATAGGATTACGGGCGTGATACATGAAATTTAAAATTATCTCTATCAAAATTATTGCGAGCACGTCACATAAAATTTCTGCTAATGATATGCTGAAGTGCAATCATTTATTTTTAAACCGACGAAAAGTACGTGCTGATATGTTCTTAATTAACCAAGTTATTTAACTTTTAATGCATGCATGTCTGTCTAGAGCTGCTTTTGGCCGACATGTACTAGGCGAGAGCTGTTTGAGACGTGATACCCAGGTAGTGCAGCTGCGCTCTCTAACGCCACAGTTAAAATTACAGATTAGTTGATTGTCTTCAAGCAGTGCAAGCACTAAAAGGTCTATAACTTTGTAAATTTGGAACATATCTGCACGTATTTTGCGTAGTTTTAAAAAGAATTGGTTGCTCTTCAAAATGTCATTAGCAGAAAGTTTAAGTGACGTATTGGTTATTATTTTTATCGAGATAATTTTACGCTTAATGTAACACGCCCGTAATCCTGTACTGGAAATTTCTTGACTGACCCCACTCCTTTTCGAAAAAACGAAAACTTTCACGTTACTAAAAGATATTCAAACGAAAATTCTCTTTGTTTGGTAGAGTTCGCTGATGGTTAAGTACTGGAAATGTCAAGAACATCGGTCAACTTCTTACGACTTTATTGCAAAGACACTGTGGGGTATCAGTTATAAAAAAACACAGTGTGTATATATGACATATTATATATGTATGTATGTAGATATATATATATATATATATACATATATATATATATATATATATATATATATATATATATATATATATAGAAATATATATATTAGATTGTATGGATAAATAATATATAATATCATATAAATATATAAAATACAATATATATGGCATTTTAATATGATGTTGTGTGCAATATTATCATGAGGAGAATTACGCTGATGAGGTGGTTTTCCTTTGGCCTTCAACCAGCTACTGCTAAGTCGCCTTCTACGACATGTGCAGTTTGCCTTATTTGGTTTATTCTTCAGTGTGCTGTTCACAATAGTCCTGCGCGAAGGATAAAAATAGGTGGAGGAGCTATATTCCATGGACCCGCCAATTGAAAGTGCACTAAGAGAGAGACATATATAGTATTAGCTTATATACTTTGTTTTGATGTGTATGACAATTTTTAATGTTGGTTGCACTAAACTATACACAACATAGAGTTTGCTTAGTTAACTCTTTTCTCTTCATATAGGCATGATCGCAACTCGCTTATTAGGTATTTTAGGTTTTTAGCCTAATTTCCCAAACACTTCAAAATAAGCTGAGCTACTGATTCTGTATGTTAGAATATTATTAGACACGGACCATATGACGCTATAGCTCCCTGACCACTTGCCTATCATATTAGGCTATTGGTCTCCTGACAAAAGGCAGAAGGGAGGAACGAAAACAAATGCAATAATAATGGGAATCAAAGGAGCCTAGATCTTGCAACTGTTTTCAGTTATGCTCCGCATTTTTCACTTACTTTGACAAATTTATATTATTCAGAGTTCTTCACACTGTCAATTCGAAATACCGCATTTTTAACTCGCAATAATTATATGTTTTCTCACTCTGTAATTAGCAATACATATACCGAGAAGTTAATATCATCAAAAAGATTGAACAAATCTTCAAGATAGGATACAAAAATGCATATCTCGACGAAGTCAATTACAAGCATCCAAATCAAATGTAAAAATATTGTATTTTTCCCATGAAAACACTAACAGTCAATTCTTGACGAGGACGATGTTAAACTGGACTGGTTCTTCAGGATTTCTCTGATAATTGATTTGACTAACGTAAGTAGGCAACTATTCTTAATTTAAACCTAAGTCTTTGAAAAACTTTGAAAATTTCGCAAGTACGGCTGATTAATTGAAGAGATTTTTTGATTTCGTTTCATTTGTTATTGTGACATGTTATTAGTATAAACTATCATTATTTTTGTTATTGCGACTGTTATATGTTGTTAGTACAAATGTGAAGTCACTATAAATAACAACGTATCGCTTCTAAGTCACATCTGAGTTCAAACAGTGTTTGTTTACTTTCGCATTCCAATAAGTTATTAATTGTAATAACAATAATTAATTACATTACTCACACAAGCGCAATTTTAGAAATCCATGCCTTTCTATTAAATAACTACACTAAGTATTCTGTACGCATACGAATTTTTTAGAAAATGGAAGGTTCCAAGAATTTGGAATATGTTTAATTTGAAGAAAACATCAGTGAAATACTTTGTAGCTGTTTTTATATAAACAATTCTAGTTAGAGCTGTAGGTCTTTGTAGTTGTTATTATACCTGTATATCGTATAGATATGAATATCAAAATAAACAGACTGTTACAAGTTATTGTACTACCTGTTGCTTTCTTCAATTAAATCATAGAATTTGGAATTAAATTTTGCTAGGGTATGACATATCTCCACAAATCTCCTATATTATCACACGGAGATCTGAGCAGCATGACGTGTAGAGTGGACAACAGATGGACGCTCAAGATCTCTTGTCCAGTTCTGGAAGCTTTCAGGACTTCCTCGTTAACTGTGAAAGCAGAGAGAGATGATAATTATGGAGCACTCAAGCAGGATGAAGAGGAGCAAGATAGAGAAAGATATTGGAAAATGTTGTGGATCGCTCCAGAGCTGCTTCGTATGAGTGAAAGGCCTGTCTATGGGACTCAGAAGGGAGACGTCTACAGCTTTGCTGTTGTAGTGCAAGAGATCGCCTACAGAGCTTTACCACTGTTTGTGGAAGATGAGAATCTAACGGGTGAGCAAAACAGACGATTTGATAATAATGACATAAATCATAATTTTAAAAATTATAATTTTTATTTGAAAAATTCGGTAGTATCTAAGAAAAAACATTAAAATTGATATTGATGAAGAAATAACGATTGCTGAGGACAGAATAGTTCGTTGAAACTATTGTTGTTAAGAAAATTTGTCAATGTTAATTTAAATATTATGCTCTAATGACTATTAGTAGGCTATTGCCTACTGGCGCGAAAAATACTGCAATGAAATGTAAATTATAATTGTTTTTTACTTTAAGCATTTTTAAGGACATTTTTATGCTTTGAAATCAACAGAAGAGTGCAATACCTGGTGAATCTGGATTTAATTTAGAAAAAATTCATCTCCAAAATCGTAAGTGATATTTTTAGATTTAGAGTAACTTTATTTGATAAATTGAAGTAATATCTATCTGCTTATAATTTTACATGATAATTAGTTGTGCTTAATCGTTCTTCATAAGATTTGCAAGTGCACTATATGAAAATATACAATTTATATATACATGTATATATATACATATATATATATATATATATATATATATATATATATATATATATACTTATGTATACAAATACACACACACACATATATATATATATATATATATCCCTCAGTGCACTGCCTACTAGCAGGTCCATGGTATATAACGCCTCCACTCTTCTCTGTCTTGCGCCTTCCTCTTCATTTCCACATATGAGTGGGTCTTTAAATCATCTAACATACATAATCTCGGCCTGCCCCTACCTCTGTTTGCTTCCATTCTACCTTCTCTGACCTCTTTTAATAGACCTTCCCCCTTAGAATGTGTCCTATCCAACTCTTCTTCCTATTTCTTAATATATATTCTTTATTTCATCAAATTCATGGCAGTAAGAAACACATACAATAGAAAACAAACACAACATAAACAGAACATAAATCAATATAAAGAAAAGAAAGAAAGTAAACATTTATAACTAAAGAACCAAACTCAAACTCTTCCTAAATATCATTAGTATTAGCTATGCCAATATCTCTTTAAAATAATTCCAAAATTTATACCTGATACAGGCCAATCAGTCTTGAATCTCAATTGAATATTTTCTTTTAATGGTTACTGTAATGAACACGCCTTGATCACAATTAATATATTAAGAAATATATATTATAGACAGAAAGCAGATATTATGCAGCAGTTACTTATAAATAATACGTGACGTGGGGTTTTTCCAAAGATTTGTAATAGATGATATAAGCCGAAGTTGTAAGTAGGCATAGCTAGATTGTTACGCTGGGTATTTCCAAAGTGACGCAGCTGCGTCGTAAATTAGTTAAGCGAAGATGCGCTGTGATTCGATAGAAGCGCTTGACATCGATCGACAGCGGTGTATATAAGGAGAAGCTAGAAACAGTAGAAACAAGTGGGGGCCGGGGTACTACTTGGTTCGTCTGAGTAGGTTCCCAGGAGGGCGGCTTCGATGGGTCTATAAGGTGTACAACGTGTAGTTCTCATAAAGGATCGAGTCTCAATGATCCTTCCCCTTACTGACTCCCTACGGGATAGGTAAGGGGGCCCCTCAGGTTGGCTAGTGTCCCAAGCCGCGAAGGCTAATTGGAGGCGAGAGAGTTCGGTGTCCCCCTGGGTAGGCCCAGGTAGGAGGCTGGTAGTCCACGGCAATACTCAGGTCGAGTTCGTCTCTGCGGGTATTTGCTAAGCGCCTGGGTCGAGTGTGTCTCTGCAGGCGGTAAGCTAGCGACGGCATTACCTGGACGGAGTTCGTCTCTGCAAGTATTTGTTAGACGCCTGGACGGAGTTCGTCTCTGCAGGCGGGGGCTAGCGACGGCATTGCCTGAACGGAGTTCGTCTCTGCAGGTATTTGCTAAGCGTCTTGATGGAGTTCGTCTCTGCAGGCGGGAGCAGGATTACTAATGACCAGTTGACTATCCACGGATTTCATAGTGACTACACGGAAGCCATGTACCACCTTCAGAAATGATGGACGAGAGAAGGAACTACGGGAAGACCAGTATTAAAAGGATGCAGAAGCGGGATTACCAATGACCAGCAGACTATCCACGGATTTCACCACATTAAGTGAAAGGCCCATTACACCACTTCAGCACCGATGGACGAGAGCAGGAACTACGGGAAGACCAATATAGGAAAAAAGGATAGGGAAGAATAAGTCGAAAAAGGATATAAGGAAGTTTTAATAGGGTAAAGAAGATAAAGGTCGTCGCAGTTAAACAACCAATCATAAAATTATCTACTACATCCAGTTTGAAGACTAGGAAGCAGGGTAGAAAATCAAACCATGATCGCCCAAGATAACGCAGACGCTTCCACTACCGATTCGGGTCACCGTATCACTTCGCCCCGAGAACCACGAATATCACGGGATAGAATCTATCAAGAGAGCATGGAAGAAACTCAACCGTCATCGTCTAAATACGTAGAAGACGTGGAATACGCTTCTACTCCCGACTCGGGCCAGCGTCGACGCTGTGCACCGGGTTCCCGAGAACCCAATTACGAAGTAGACAAGGGGGGTTGGACCTTGGCCTACTCAGTCGGAAACGAACCAGAAAGGCCTATCGAGACGGATGGTACGCGGAAAGAAGTATCATCTGAAGACGCAGCACCTCGGTTCCTCCTGACAAGCGGTACCTTTAGTAAAACATTCGACGAAAAAGCTGCCGTCTCGAAACACTGCCGGCCGGAGAGCGAGTACAGATGTAGACAACCGCTCGAGGACGGGCAGGCAGTAAGGCTGTTCGCGACAGTTACATAGTCCAAGTAGTCATCATAATCAGCCTCTGAATTCTCAGTTAAACCATTTGAAATCACTGATTTATGCAAAAAGATGAACCTATGATAATTATATAATATCTCAAAATATGGCCAGAAACCACAGTACCACTGACAATACTGTAGAGTATTTTTGTCAAATGAATTGGAAATTTTTGAGAAGACGCTATTGTATGCATCGGAGAAACCCTTTAACTCTGATTTGTTAAGACTCATTACAGGGATACCATATAACAATATCGGCAACGCCTGAAAATTTATCAGTTTCAGCAACACATCTATTGGCGCCTGGGTATCAAGCCTTCCTAAAATAGTATTAACAGCGATGTAGAATTTCCCCCTTACATTTTTCCAATCACATTTAAAAGATTTTGCGCGAATAATATTTATACCTAAATATGTTATTTTATCTACATAGTAAATGCATGTATTTCTTATGCAAAAGCGGCTTACAAAGAGCATTGCATCTTGGTCCTATTCGAATGCTGTCACATTTGGCAACATTTATGGGAAGGACTAACTTAGAACAAACACTATCACATATATCAAATAATTTTTGTAAATCACTGACCGTTACGCTAAGCAAGACTATGTCATCCGCATATATGAAGCTGTTGCAACACTGGTACTTAATGAAACAGCCATAACGAGAACATTCTAATTTGTCTAATACCTCATCGACAAAAAGTGCAAATAACATAGGCGAAAGTACTCCACCTTGTTTAACTCCAGATATTAATGGTACATAATCAGAAATTGAGCCAAACCAATTTATTGTTGTGCCATTATTCCCAAACCAATTCTCTAACGTATTAATATTACATTTACATTTTTCCTTTGCAACAAATGCAGAACACCATATATATCACATTTGTCAAATGCTTTACGAAGATCGATTACGCCAATATTAACCGTGATATTTCTATCATTAAAATAACGAACAACCTTCCGCAAGGAATGAATTGCATTAATACATCCAACTTGGTTTTTAAAGCCAAATTGTCTTTTTGACGTATCAACTCTGATAAACTTCTGTATACATTTTTCAAATATTTTGGACATTATTGGGCATATCGTAATGCCCCTGAAATCATCGGCAGTAAGTGTTCTTTTATAACCTTTATATTTAGGTATTGGAACTGTCTTACCCCTCCAAAGGCATCAGGGACAAGACCCGTGTAAATCATAATGTTAAACAGTGTACGCAGAACTACAATAATTGAATCGTGCGAAAATACTAGATGCTCAGCAGTTAGCCCATCAAACCCTGACGACTTCTTCATACCTAAGCTACTGATCGCATCACATACCGAAACATTATCAATTATACTATCTCCCACAGAGTTTGAATGTTTAATTTTGTACATATTATAAACTTCTTTAAAATTATTATGGATAGCTTCAGAATTTGGTGAGCAAGCATTTTTGAAATTCGTTGCAAGATGATTTGCAATTTCATGAGGGTCCTGTAATCCATCCACATTAACTATTTTATTGGAGCCTTTTTTATTAAAAAACCCCTGCCTACTTCTCCAAAATTTTTTGTCGCTACTGTCTAAAAGACTTTGCTGTTACTTATCAGAAATATAATTTTTTGAATTTACTTTAGCCATCTTAATCGCTTTTCTATAATTCCTATGCGCATCTGACTTTGCGTCATATATTGGGCCTGCAGTATACCTGCCAGCTTTTTTCCAATTATTGAAGTGCATAACAGAACTTCTCTTAATTTCAGTTAACCTGCAATTCCACCAAAACTTTTGAACACCCGTTTTACTTCTACGCTTTACAGCAATTAAAGACGCATTCCACAGACTGGCTACAATTTTGTCATAGATGTCGTTTATAGCTGATAAATCAAATAATTCAGGTTTACATTTATATAAAATATTGACATCAGGTTCCCAAAGCAGCATGTATAAAGATTGAAGATGTATTCTAGTTTGTTCTTGGTATTCATTTTTGGAAGCATTATTCCAGTCGAGTTTACATTTATCAAACATATTGATATTATAATTATAAGTAGCATCCAAATGTGTCGTTTTGTTGACGATACATGATCTAATAGCATCATCCTTCAGAGTTAATACTAATGGCAGATGATCCGAGAGATTAACAAAATCATGTACAGTACTCAGCGAAATAGCGAAATTATCAGCCACATTATTAATGTAAAAATGATCTATGTTAGAATATGAATTGCGCTTCTCCACAGCAAACGTATATTCGACCTTTGATGGTAATTCCAAATAGTCATTGCATAGTACAAATCCCATATTATTAAACTTATCATTAACAAATCTAGAATGTGTAGAATTTTTAAGTGGATCACAATTCATATCACCCCCAATAATTGCACGGCTGTAATTAGTTCCCACTAAGTCTAACTCAAGCATAAGCTTGAGTTAGACTTAGTGGGAACTAAAATGTAGTATTTACTACATTTCAGTGTAAATTCAACATGATCACGATCTACAGTTGTTTTGCAACATGGAAGATAAACGTTAATTAACAACAGGTTGTCAAGAGATAATATTATGTGTCTATCCTCACATGCGACAACGGTAACTGAATTAAATAGATTATGAAGATTTTTATCAACAAGAACAGCTAGACCTTGGAAGAGTCTACCACGTAATACACTTTTAGATAATATAGAATTCATTGATGAATGACTATACACCACATAACTATCAGAAAAACAATTAAAATAATTTAGTTGATCATTTGTCAGCCAATGTTCTTGAATAAAAATTATATTAGATTTATATTTGGAACATAACGAATTGAGCATGGTTATACCTTGATTAAACCCATGCATATCATATGATGTTATACTTAATCCATTGTAATCTAGTACAGAGTCTTTACAGGTCATCTCTATTTACTACATTCTCAACGTCATTTATAACAGGTATGTCCGCACTTGAAGGCACTACCGTGGCAACAGCTGATTCGTCTGCAGAGTCCAATTCAATTAGATTAACAGAATCGCTATTTACATTCTCGGCTAGTTGTACTATATGATTATTAGTAGGCAGCGCAGTAATGGTAGGTTGTAGATGAGCGATCTGAGAGTAAGTTTCTATAATATCAGAAGATTTATAGATCCAGTGCCGTACGATAATCCCAGCAGGCCATGTTGACTTTTGTATGATTTTATCCTCGAGATTTTTATCGATAGCTAACTTAAACGTGCGCGAGTTAAGCTCGGATTTAGTCACATCATAGCAAAATAAAGCTTTAATGTTGTTATTTTTACAATGATCACGAATACTCTGTGTACTGTAACTATTTTCGACATAATAGATACCAAAAACAGCTTTTTCAGGTACCGTACCCGTACGTAGTGCAGCCTTCAGAACTGCGGAATTGCCACTACCAACCACCCTTTCTTTGAAGCCAGGAGCAGATTGAGTTGCTCGCAGATTGCGCTTGTTATTCGGCTGAGATGTGCCAAGACTCACTGTTCCCGCATACGTAGGCTTCAGTAGCGTAGGATCGCTTGCTTTAGGTTGAGTGGGATTACTCCTTAAATTGGAGAGATGTTGGCTTCATGAACTTTCCGTTTCTTTGTAACCCGACTTTTTACTAGAGTGAATCCATTCTCGTCTTGTTCCGAAGCTTTAAGAGTTTCTGTTAGTGAGCTCCATCTACAAGCATTGTTTATCTCTAGTGAGTCGCTAGATTCGTTATCCATTGAATGAACAACGTCCATTGAGCTAAGGCCGGCCGTTGGCTCACCTATAGGCCTAGTATTTGCACTTGCATTGTTGTCGTCCGATGTATTGTTGCGAGGTAACGAAGTGATTCTCGTACGGATGAAATCTGATGACATCTGACGGATGGCTTCAAGTGACATCGACGATTTATCACATACATCTTTCACGAAATGTTCCAATTTATCTATTTTAGACCATAAAATATTTAGATCACCCTCCAGTAGCCTGACTGAAGGCATTCCATCCGGATTATCCGCAACGAATGTCGGCAAATCCTTCGTGTGACCCTGTTCATCCAAGAAATTCAGTATCGCAATGATGTCATCGAATTCACTCCCTAGATGGGAGGAATTGTTACTTCTATTCCTTATCGATTTAGGAAAGTTTTCGATTTTCAGGTCATCTACAGCTTTCAATAGTAGTCCCTTAGCGTAGCTAATCTGCTCACTATTATAAAACTCCGTGATTAGAGATTTCAGCGAATTCATAGGCAATTTGCCCATTTTTTTAATTACAATGCATAAACAGTTCGATATTATAAGATTACTATTTACGTCCGCCATCTTGGCAGCGTTACCATTCCAATTAATTCAATTTTTAATTAATACATTTATCAACTGTCTATCTGTACGAACTCTCTTCAGAACTTCCTCATTTCTAACCTATTGAGTCTAGCTAATCCTCTCCATTCTTTTCCAAATCCACATTTCCAACTCCTCCAGTTTCCTAATATCTTCCTTCCTTTATATAATATATATATATATATATATATATATATATATATATATATATATATATATATATATATATATATATAAACTGTATATATTCATTTAGTGCACTTGCAAATGCAAATTTTATGGAAAAAACATTTGCATTATATATGTGCATTCTATGACATGTGCATTATATACATGTACATATAGGCCTATTTAGGTCTATACATATATATATATATATATATATATATATTTATTTATATATATATATACACACTGCATATATATATATATATATATATATATATATATATATATATATATATATATATATAATGCATATGCGTGCGCATGTAGGCCTATTTATATGTTTTTCAGACAGTATCAAAAGAATTATCTCAGACGAACATGGAAAATTGTCTCGCCCAGACTTACCGGCATTGTCAGGTGCAGCTGAAGGAGCAGAGATAAGAGATCTGATAGGTAGATGTTGGAAAGAAGATCCTGGTGAAAGACCTTCATTTGATGAAATAAGCAGAATCATTAAGCGATTAAATACCGGAAGGTTATAATTTAAAAATATCACGTTCTGTAGACGATGCATTCTTTGCTTGAATATATATCTGCTTTAACTCTGTCTTACCATTCTAGTTGTATTGTCCGTCTCATACTTCTTTCTCTGCATTTTGATGCTCTCTCTCTCTCTCTCTCTCTCTCTCTCTCTCTCTCTCTCTCTCTCTCTCTGTCAAATAACTTTTTCTCACTCTTCTCTCTCTCTCTATTACACCCTCTCTCTGCCTCTTAGTGCAGTTCTTATTGCAGGTCCATCCCTCTAACCCCTCAATATTTCTATCCTTTGCTTTTCTCTTCATTTTACCATAAGACTTAGTTATCAAATCATCCAGTTCCTCTAGGCTCGCTCTTCGTCTAACCTGTTTTATTCTTTCCTCAAATACCCCTTTCACTTTATTATTCCCTCTCAGTACCAGACTATTCAGTTCTTCTTTCTATTCATTTTTATATTTATCAATTGAAAATGTATGCTAACTCTGTTTTGCACTTCTTCGTTTGTAATTTTTCCGTCCATTTGAACTTCTCCATTCTTCTCTACAGCCACATCTCGAATGCTAAATTTTTTGGAAACGTTAGCACTAAATTGATTTCAATGTGTGATTTGATTTTATATTGAAAATTTATTTCAATCTGTGGTAAATGTTTTGAAAGTTGTTCACTATTTATGGCATCCTTTTCTCAATCTTATTGTAGCACTTATTTCATTCAATGCAATTGCTAACATATAATAGAAAGAAAGAACTTGTCGATATTGTATTGGAGAAGCTGGAGAAATACGCCAACAATCTGGAATCTATAGTGGATCAGAGAACTCTGGAGCTCCTGGAAGAGAAGAAGAAAACTGATCTACTTCTCAATAGAATGTTACCTCCGTAAGTTACAAAACCAGGGACATACAAAAACTACGTTGAAGCTCATTATTTTATAAGTAATAAGAACAATTAGAGTACTGCTGTCGTCAAAAAGTCATCGAGCACAATGAAACTATGGCCAAAACGATGATGAAGTTGAAAGCATCGACTTAGATTAATTACAACTCCGCATGTCTCACAAATTTGAATATAATGTAGATGATCGATTTCACAAATATTATGACCAATGTCCTACTGCTCTTTCAACAAGAAACACCTTATCAGGGGCTGACGAAGACAGCGGCAACTAATTGCCGATGATTTTTGTCCCTAGGCTAACTGTCTTTAGTCTTTTGATTTAGTTTAATGATGTTTAAAAACTGATGGATTAGTATGTATATTAATTTCGGTGAAAACCAACTATGATTGAAATTATGTAACTTCGACTTGCCGTTTGTGATACTAATATATAATATAATAATCTATAGAATAAAACATGGCATGCACACCCCGCCATTATAGCACGATATTAATATTGCCGTTAGGCAAATGCTTTAATATATACTTAGAAGAGCGGAAGCAGGAGGAGACAGAGACTGACTATGGCGCGAAGGGTAATATTTTTACTACGAATTCTACCCAAGATAGTGTAGGCAGGTAAGCGGGCGACTACTCCAGGTACTGAATTACTACAGAAGGAACAAGCGTGTAAATTAACTATGTTTTATTATTACAGTTTAGTCTTACTATCATGCCAATATATTCGATAAATAATATATTCTTAGTTATTCATCGTTCGTATTTCTTTCTAAAAAGTCTCTAATTAAATTTAATAATATAAACCACAGTCCGATACGAAACCTTAGTTAACTTAACGTTACTGTGCCCAAGAAAGATGGAAGAATTATATAGAAAGAAGACAGTCAGAGAAATACAAAGAAATAGTAAAGAAGCTAAAGACAGAGGACCTAAAGACCGAAAGGAACTGCAACAACATTCAAAGTAACTTGCAACTAACTAACTAACTACCTAACTCGGTAACTAACTGACTTAAGTAACTAACTAACCCCTTGTGTCCAAGTTGATTAAGCTTATATAGTCAACCAGATATGAGAAGCAATCATCTGGAATCCAGATTAGGGACACGCTAAGGGTTAGTAAAATAAGATAAAAATACTTATGAAACCGACCCCTAGGCACGCTTCCATAACTATAGCCTAGGCTTATTAAATGCTTTAATGTTGTAGAAATCCATGAAGTACTAAGTCTATATAATTAGTATGTTAATTACTAGTCTGGGACAAAATGAGTTTTTAAAGCAAAGTTATGCATACCTTGATTAAAATGACAAATTAGCCTTGTCCAGCCTTGATAACCTTGAATAATTTCCATCGCGCATAGTCATGTGACCTCGAATAGAAATAAGAATACTTATTTAGATCATTAAATGATCCGTTGGGTACATAATCTCCAGGTAAATGTATTTCTCCAACTGTGTTTCCAACGGCGGATAGCACATTATTAAATACACCCTCACCTGAGATGAATCTCGACTTTTTATTTCCACGCACTACACAAAAAGAAATTTGCAATTTTCTATTATTAGCAGTTAACCTCACTTGCGTCTGTATGGAAAAAGTTTTTCTTTTACATTTCAAACAGCACATTTTTAATTACATTATAAAATTTTATAATGTAATTTCATTTTAGAAAACTTATTAATCTATAATAATTGGAGTCTGACCATCGGATGTTACGTACATCACTCTATCGGAAAGTATCGTAACATACATACATCGTACACATGAGTATGTTCTGAAACATTTTGACTAAATTTAAAATTAAGTTTCATATTCATAACATCAGATTTGACAGCGTCTCTATTGATCATCCATTCAAATTCCTGTACATCTCGTGTAACTGTAGTATGTTGGTCAGTTCTGCTAAAACTTATTGGAATTTTCCTTTTACTTACAGCAGACTCTCGCAGTGAAGTTATCATTTCAACTGACGGTTTTATTCTTGGTACCATCCACCTAATAGCCGTTAGTGAAACTTTACCTTCAAAAACATTATTCGCTTCATGAATTGCTGATGTGTCAGGCGTTCTAGTGAACCTCAACGTATGCCGTAAATTGTAAAGTACTTTGTTATAATCGGAAAATCCAAATAGATGTGAAAATGGAATGTTGAATGAAAATTGGCCTGGTGCATCATTGTTCATTAGAAGTCGTCGCCGAATCGCAAATCCTTCATTGTAATCTGGATTTTCTTGCGGTGTAAAATGATTGGCAACAATGGCTGCGCCAGCTGCAACTGCTGGAGATTGTCTATATTTGGAGGATACTGCGCCGACATTTGTGTCTTTTCCCAACATTGATTCATTCTCGCACTACTATTGAAATCGTCAGGATAAGACAAATAACCCAACATTGACGTAGTTTGTCCTGGAAAGTGAAATGATTCAATTGATTTAGACCTTAAATCGTACTCAATAATAGAAAAGAGGTATGGAATAGCATTATTAATGAAAGCTATTTAAGCTGTTGCATCATAGGCGGCATTGTTATTATCATTTCTTAGTATTCTTACCTTAATTTTAAGAAAGCTCTTAGATATGTTGTAATACGAATCACTTGCAGGTATATCAATTTCAATAACATTAGAGTTATCATTATTATTATTATAACCAGCTTTTATCTGTGGAATAAAAGACTAGTATTGAAAACATTCTACACTACTGTCAACATTTATTGACGATGGTTATGAGAAAATTTCGTTAGGAACTTCAGTTTCCATTTTATATATATGTAATAATAATTTTTAAACTAAAATCGTTTTAATCCGCTGCCCTTTTTTAGTTGTTCTAATATCTGTTCCGATTCTGGAGTTAGACGACAATTTTTTGTTTCGTTTGCAATCTTTCTAATGAGTGCTTTACTACCCTCTGTCATTCCGTATGCCGCAATATCACCTAATGCTCCTAGCATTGGTTTTGCAATTAAATCTTTATTCTGATAGACGTACAAACCTTTCAGTGAATCGACAAATCCCTGTCCATGTACCAGAGTTTGTTTTGAACGGTATGCTTTGCATTTATCTTTGACAATCATTTTAAATATATAAAATATTTTTTAATTAGATTTTTTCGATAATTAGTAATATAATAGTAAGTCTTTCACCATCAAATCGATAGGATTGTTATCTTGATCAGTCAGCCATAGGTTTATGCTGTGAATTTATGGCCTATTTACTATTGATAAAAATATCAATTGAGGATTAGGATTATCTATTATTTTATAGCCTGGTTTTACTCTTCGGGTAAATGTATGAATCACATTAGATTTATTACTATTAAGATAGCTCCCAGTAGCAATATCGCAATGGACTTGTATCGAATTTACTTTTTCTATATCTATTATATTTGGAGATTGATGAATCCCGTGTGGCAGTTTTTCATTGGTGAAACCAAGAGATGACCCAATTTAATTTTCCAATCCGAAATCAACCATGTACTTTTCATGTGATATAGTCAAACTTGCTCTGAAAATTAAATGACTTATGTTTATATAATATTTCGCATTAATTGCATCGTAGTCGCCGTTTGCCTGCATTACCCTTTGAATCGCAGCGTTAATATCTTTTAATTCATAAGCACCCTTTGAAAGTGTGATTCTTTTCCAAGTACGTCCGCCATCGGTTGAATATTTAAATTTATTGTTTGCTTCCGTGATGTTAGGAATTGAATTGTACGTCATCAGAGATATAAATGCTACTTCATACTTTCGCGATCCAATACTGTCGCGATTCAATCTATTGGAGGGTGCAGATACGTAGTAAAATCTGTTGTATTGCTCGATAGAGTTAATTTCACCATTTTTGTGTAGCAGGATTAAATTTTTAATTGGATATTTTAGAGGATTTCAAAATGGTTTTTATATATATTATCATATAACCCTTTGGTGATTGCTCTAATGTTTAATAGCTCATCCAAAATACTAACTGCGGTATTATACACTCCAATGTTTCCAGCTTGTAGAGATGCAATAGTTTCATCCGGTAGACGAAACAATTGATCAGGGCTTTCATAAATTATAACCTGGTCTGTTTCAGGCCTACCTCTACCAAGCTTTTGTTTACCGACATGTTTTCTCTTTTTCTTCTTCTTTAATCCTTCGCCGACAAGCTCACTCTCTGCTTTTACCTTAGTCAATATGCTCTTGTACTTTTCCAGTGTTTTCTGTTGAGATTCGCATATCATTTTCTCAGCCGCACTCTTTTTACTGTTATTTCCCAAGAACTGCCCTATTCGTCTATTATGTGTTTGAATCTCCTTCAATGTTCCTTCTATTTCATTGTTTTCATATACTTCGCTTAGAAGCTTCAGGTAGAGTAGATCTAGATTCTCTCGATCACTTTCATTGATATTCTTGTCTAAATTAATAATTAAAGGATCTTTCTTTGGTGTGGATTCTCGTTCAGGGATTTTCGAATCATAAATTGGCATTGCCTGTATAGCCTCTCTCTGATTAGTTGCACACATCAATTCATTAGTAAAGGGAACTAAAAGATCACTCAAGTTTTGTCTATCGTCGACAATCGCTTGTTCTAGAGTTTTAGCTGTCTCTCTTGTAGTATCAATTAACGGTTTGAATAATTTTGCTTGGCTCTCATATACCCGCTTATTGTCAAGTATGTCATTCCGAAACATTTGTTTGGCTTCGTTCTTGGCTTTTGTAAACCGGCTAATATCAAACTCCTTCATCATTTTATTAGACACAAAAAATTTGTTTATTATGTATTTTTAGGTATTATTATGTATTATTAATATTTTTATGTATTTTTATGTATTATTATGTATTTTTAGGTATTTTTAGGTACTGTTCAGGTATGTAAATTACATTATAATTTAAAATATTACGACCGCATTGAGGATCTTTCCACGGATTTATTACAATATATCCATGCTTTCTTGTCCACGCTTCCTTACATATTTTTTTAAACTCTTGAAACATCATATCACCGCTTACGTGTGTATCATAGAAATATTTCAGCGTCTTCTCATCTTGATGAAACAATATAAAAATATTTGCATTTTAACGTAAGCCATGCTTCTTCAGTTGATGTACGCTCTGACATAGGTAGAATACATTTACATTATTAGGTCTACCTTGACAAAAAGTAATCAGTCATGACTTTCTGATCTTCTCTCATAGCGTCATCAAAAATGACAACGTGAGTCTTATTTCTATCGAGTTGAGATGGGTGAACAATTTCCTCGTCAGGATTGTGAAAAGTGATAATATCATTATTTGTTTTAAATTTCTTTTATGATTCATCATTACAAAGTCTAAGATATTCGTATGCGTCTTGATATCTTGATATGGCGTCGCTGTGTATACCATTATATTGTTGTAATACATGAATTTGCCCATTATAAAATCCATCATTAACTTAGTTTTACCACATCCACTACTGCCTGCTATTATCATTCTTATATGTGTAGGAAATATGTCGTGATGTTTATTTTCGTAGCTTGTACCAATAATTTCCTGATACTTTTTCGAATAATCAATGCCCCAGTCTACCATTTTTTATGTATTAGTTATTATTTTAATTGTTTCTCTCGTATAATTCATTTAATATATCGGTAAATTTAGATCCATTATTAAGTTTATAAAATACGTAAATGCAGTATTGACCGCAGATGACTTCGTTCGGTGCTTGAATTTTGAATGTGTTGCAATAATTTTCTTTTCCTTTACAATAACGCTGAACTTCTACAGGAGGCACGAAACCGTAGTGGTCAAAATCTAAACATTTATCATCTTTGCTGTAGACGAATGTCCAATGTGTTCCGTCTCCTGAACTAGCGTCAATATTAAGAATTAGACATTCGTTATTATTAATTGATCCCTTCAATTCATCACGCTTCCATACACCTTTTAAATTTCTTATTTTTAACTCTTTGCATTTTTCTATTATATCAAAGTTACTTAGCGATTTAATGGTTTTGAACGATTTTAGAAATTGGGGGAAGCCTGCTTCTATGCTTCCCCCTGTCTTTCTAAAAAAAACTCCTGATCCTGTTCTCTGTAGATATAATCCATTACCCCACTGAGCTCCTTTCAAATTCTTGACACATCCACTGAGTCCAAATTTCTTTAATGCATTTGATAGCGTTTTACATACAACGGGGATTGAAGCTATTACGTCACTGAATAAGCCTGTGCCATGTTGTTGTTTGGTTATATTTTCCAATTCTTGATTGTGTCTCTTCAATTCATTAACCTGTCTGGTCGAGTTCACTGCCGAGCTAATTCCACCTGCCAATCCACCTATTGCTCCCACGATGGCAGGAATGGCTGCTGCCAACAGCGGCAGGAATCCTCCATTCTTTTTATGTACTTTAATTGTGCTCTGCTCAGACACAATTATATTCCAGACGTAGCCTTTTTATTTTATTAATTTGAGCCAGACGTAGCCTTTTTTATTTTATTAATTTGAGTTTGGGTTAGAGGAACATTCGCATTACCCGATAAATTCTATTTTGATATTCGTATTTTAACCCCTCTATCGTGATCGCATGCGCTCTCTAGTTTTCGGAGTTGACCTTTAGTCAACGTTAGACCATAGTTTGTATACTTTGACATTTTTTATATAAATTTTAAATTTTTATTATATAAAATGAGTACTGTTTCGAAAACCAGTGGAAAATCGCACTCAACAACTGACGATTTGATGGAGCATATAGACACGGTTTTCACGTCTATTGTCAAGCTTGTTGATAAACTCGACAGTATAAAAGTTGACAAAACTGGAGGAGATATCACTGGAGACATTAATATGAGCAACAATAGAATTTTAAATGTTAAACACCCTCCAGAAACCGATGCGGAGGTCATCACAAAGGGGTACTGCGATCGTTATATTAACAATTTGGTGACCATTTCAGAGTAGACATATTAAAAGAAGTAGAACAAAACGTAGTAGCCAATGACTTTGCTCTACAAAACAATATTGATACGAAACTCCGTGTGAATGGTGGTTCAATGAACGGAGATTTAGATATGAAGCATAATTTAACTAGTAATGTCGGTTTCCCAAGTGAGAAATATGATGTGGTAAACAAAAAGTATCATCAGATTGCGAGCATGAAAGATAATGTTGATTTGAAGAAATTAATGGCAATTTGTTTTCATGTAATATCCACTATGACAAAATATTCTGAAGAGCATGGCCTACAAAATAAATACAACAAAAAATATTTCTTAGGAAATATAATCATTTGCAAAATATTACCCTAGAATATCTTAGCTTATTTAATAATGAAGAAATTAATTCTGACGTGGAAGGAATACTCTCAGCTTATACAACTGATTTGAAATGTTTACTTTTAACAATAATTGAAGAATTACCAAGAAATATGTTTGGTGATTTGAAAATAAATTTAGTTCGTGCTAATTTAATAGCAACACCTCAAGAGGATACACCTTTAATGAAAATTAGGCGATTTATTTCAAAACTTGTAAGAGATCTAGACCCAGATCGAAAGAATTTAGACTTGGAATTAATATTACGAACAAATTTAACGTTTGTTGATTTAGGATTTCATTACGTTTCAGATTCTCTGCTAGTGAAGTTTGTGATGTAATCGTATTCATTAAGCGTAGCCGTAAATTGCAATTTTAATAAATGTATTAACAAATTTTTATGCGAATTCAGAAATAATCTAATTATAGGCTGCCTCGGTAAGATTTCCATTAAAACTGACAACAAAATCAAATCTTTCATTAAGTATATTTAGTTTTACAATTTCTGCATTTAATTTATTACTTTTATCCTGCAAATTGAACTTGAGGCTGATTGATGTCAGTAATGCACTCGTAATTGAAAGTAGGGTAATTACCATATCCGGAAATCGTACAATTCTCGACAACACTGCTAGCACAGTTGAAACTGTAATTGTAGACAAAGTGCACACGTAGTACAAAATTTTGGTATTTTTTCGCTTTCGCTTTAGCTCGTAAACAATGCTTCGCCTCTCTTCGAGTTTTCTAGTTAGAAACGCTTTCACTTTGCTCGAAAGCGATGTACCATCTACTGAGTCTGCCATTTTTATTATGTTTAACAATTTTTAATTAAACGTTTTTCGAGTGCTGCTGCACTTTCAATATGTACAAGCATGAAAATTTACTTTGGTTTAAATTTATTTTCCTATATGTATAAAATGAAATACTCAGACACCGAATTGATACAAATCTTGAACAATGCCGGAATCAACCCACCTGCAAAAGCTGGATATACAGAGTTGTTATTAACCACGCTTGAAAATGGACTAGTGAATGTGGATCCAGCAATGGAAGAAGAAGACTAAAAGGAAAAGAAGAAGACCTAGAAAATATCCACCAGAAGAGGTTGATCCAAACAAGGTGATAGACCCAAAGCATGAATACTTGAGAACTATAAGAACTAAACCTAGATCTCTAAGATTGGAGAATACCATCATTGGTGAAGTTATCGAATTCAAGTCGATGTATAAAGCCGCTAAAGAAACTAAACATGATCTAAATTTCTTTAAAAGAAACGAAGAAAAAATTGTTGATGGATGTTATAAAGTTACAATGGTTTGAATTGTTGATTGAAAGTTTTAATAGTATATTTACTATTGAAACAGTCGGCGCTCGTAATTGTGCTGACGAATCGAAACTGTCGGTTTTTCACCACAGCGCATGACTCATTGTCGTATGATAATTACGCCTCAAGCTATTTATAAGCGAATCGAAACTGGGTTTTTCCTAGAGTTTCTATTCGAGGTCACATGACTATGCGCGATGGAAATTTTTTAAGGTTATCAAGGCTGGACAAGGCTAATTTGTCATTTAATCAAGGTATGCATAACTTTGCCTTAAAGACTCATTTGGTCCCAGACAAGTTATCATACTACTTATATAAACAAACTGAGCAAGCTTTGAAGTACCAATATCATTTATTGGTATATTTAGTTTATTTGCTGGTTTGCTTCACTATACTCTATATCTACGAGTTAATGCATCTCCTTAATTAATAGGCCTATCTTAATGACTATGACTCCTTTCACTAGACATATTTGTGTGTGATTGTTAGGTGGTTTAACGTCTGTTTCCTCATACAATAATGATATATTAAAATTTTTCTCTTCACATATCGACGGACGTGTATTATTATCAAGTTAATTGACCAAAGCCACTTTTGCGACTTTGACAGTATTTTAATCCAATAACATTAGGACTAATCCCATCTTATAGCTTTTCTTTATAAATTTTTGTCATTTCAATGTTTAGCTTACAGTTTACCATTGGCCATCTTCTAAATGTACAGAGTTGTGGCAGAGCAGTTAAAGTTGGGTAAATCCGTGCCACCCGAGATGTTCTCAAGTGTTACCATCTACTTCTCAGACATAGCAGGCTTTACGTCTCTCTCATCAGAGTCGACTCCTATGCAGGTCGTGGATCTACTCAACGATCTCTATGGAACATTCGACAATGCCATCTCCAGACATGATGTATACAAAGTTGGTCACAGTTTCGTAAAATTTTGCCTTTTAAACATTAATGTAGTCCTACTGCACACCTTCAAATCTAAGCATTCTAACATATAAATAGTTGGACGAATATCTTTTATAAAATTACGAATGGTAATATCGACAGTGGGCTAGCATTGAAAATCCAAATTCCATATATCGAAATTCTGTGAAACTTTCATTATTCTTCAGATTGATATTTATCATAGCATGAATTTCGATAAATTCATTTCTGATGGCAAATTGTGTATAGAAATGACCATATCCTTGGATTTGCAGTTTTCGCAAATTTTGCTCAAAATATGTAAATAAATAAAATTTTTACATGAGTTTAAAACTTGCTATCCTGGAAGACTATTTATGAAATGTCAGCTTTTTTTGCAACTAAAAACTTGCGTTACATGTTTTATGGCTGGAGCCAGTGGCGAAGTCGGTAAGATACTTGACAGCGGATCAGTTGATGCGGGTACAAATCCTGGGCTCGCCCGTCACTGATATCGCTTTCGAGTGAGGAAACTGACGTTAACCTTAGCTTTACCAGCTTTAGCTTTACAGTGCTTCTGCAGTCATTTTCAATGCTGAAATTTGAAAATTAAAATTAAAGAGCAAAGGAAAAATACATGTGCGTAATCCCATATTGATAAACATAGCTTACGCTATGAATTTGCATATGTTCGTCATTCTCTCTCTCTCTCTCTTTTCTCTCTCTCTCTCTCTCTTTCTCTCTCTCCCTCACTCTTTCTCTCTCTCTCTCTCTCTCTCTCTCTCTCTCTCTCTCTCTCTCTCTCTCTATATATATATATATATATATATATATATATATATATATATATATATAGATATGATATATATACATATACATATATATATATATATATATATATATATATATATATATATATATAATGTTATCATATATGCATGTGTATATATAATTATGTACAGTATATATATATATATATATATATACATGTATATATATATATATACTTAATGTACACGTACATGTTTATCAAATATTCATATGTTCCCTCACCTGTATAAATAACCTATAGGCCTACCTAGTATACAGTATTTGGTTGGATATGTGTATTCAATTGTCGTCGTAAAAAGTAATTATAAGGATTCCACGGCAAACTTAATAGGTTTCTAATGTCCCTTTTATTCTTCTGAATTCTTTTTTTCTATATTTCATTTATGCACATTCTTCATTACAAATATTCACATTTAATTGATGGCCTACGGCAGGATTCAAGAAAGTAAATATGTAAATGCCGCTCACTAGGTCCTTTTACGAATTACGGTCTATTTACGAGTTTTCTAAACAGGTAGAAACAATAGGGGACGCATACATGGTGGTTAGCGGAGTGCCGGTAGAGAACGGTGGTAAACATACCATGGAGATATGTAACATGGCACTGGATCTACTCAGTGAGGCGTCTGTCTTTAAGATCCGTCATAAACCTGAAGCAGCTCTCAGAGTCAGGATTGGTATCCACACCGGACCCTGTGCTGCTGGTGTGGTAGGACACACGATGCCTCGCTACTGTTTATTTGGAGACACCGTCAACGTCGCCTCCAGGATGGAATCAACTGGAGAGGGTTAGATTCCAATTTTATTTGTATTTGCGAATTATGATATAATTATAGCCTCCTTCAACAATTGAATCTGCGTCTCGTCGCTGCTTACTTTATCTTGAAAAATTAATTTACTCTCTAATAATTCTATAATGTATGTTTGCCTTTCTCTCACAATATGAATATTTCGTATCACGCATCAAGTATAATTGCAATTAATTAAATACGTTACAAACCTGTAAATTTTGTGCTTGTCACGAGTAATTTGGCGGGTAAAATTTAGAACTAGAAGGAAGCTTTTGCGTAGCTTTTACCTCGCAATAGTTTCCGGTTCTTGTTCTAAATTTTTCGGCCACAATCAACCACATATCGCTTGATATGTATAGCCATCTGTGCAGACGTCATTGCAGGTTATGCAACAATAGCAACAATAACAACAATACGGTTAGAGTGCTACTGTTGTCCATGACAACATTGAGCACTGTGGAACCAAATCAAAGTCGATGAGCAGAGTGTGGGGTCCATAAACGGTGCGAGCCAAAATCCGGATAGTCAGTCCAAGGAAGGGTACTAGCTGAATGGAGGTTTACGTGTTGGTCTCAGTTCGTTGACGTTTGGTGGATAGGAACAGTCAAAGAGAAAAGCGAATTGCATCTGTCAAACCTACTGATAATCAAAATTACGTTTATCATTAAAATAATAATCATAAATTCATTAGACAGATAAAAATAAAGATAGACTGAGTGTGTGGAGAAATAAAGAAGAAAGAGAGAAAGAGAAAGATAGAGATGGAGTTAGAGAAGGAATCAATTTTCATTTGATAAGGCCCAAATACATAAAACATTATATTACACGGAGGTCTACTTTATGTATTTAAGAATTATAAAATGAGAATTAATTCTCAAAATAACATATATGTTATTTTATGATAGGACATTATAGATGGCTCCTGTGGCTGTCAAATATCTGCATTTTTTCGTACTTGACCCCCAAGGGGGCCATGCGTATTATCTTTTCCACTTGACCTTCATCATTGTCTACAACAACAACGATAAAATGCAGCAGCAACAACATCAACACTTTGAGTCTACTGTAGTTCATAAAATTTAGATTATAACATACATTTTAAATTTGTCATGAATTATATTCATAGACGTATCTGTCGCGTTCACTTTACGCTTATAATATGTGGTACCTTTTCATTACTTAATGTTAACGATACCGGTTAAATGAAGTTTGAAGTTGGTTTGTAATTTTAAAAACTCCAGGAGTAAAATATTCACGAATAGAAATCAACTTTAAATATCTTTGCAACTTTTAAAAGATAATGTAGTTTTCGTTAGCTTAATTTTGAAAGGGTAAGTAAAGCATGACCTTTCTACTTTTTCGATATGCTGTCCATTAGTTGCGACTAATAAGTAAACTCTATTCCATTATCACTAAACTATGCAATCCGAGATTTTAGTGTTACACAGTTTATTTGGTACGAACTCCTAGTTTAGTTCTTATATTTGATTTTGGCGGAACAGAGCTAAATGTTTTAGCGTTGACTTTACTATTATAGTAATCCTATTGTAAAAACGTTCTACTATTTTTATTTCTTTTATGCTTTGTATTGTATTTGTGGATGTATTTGTTCAATTGATAATTGAACCTACTGACTGGCAACTGCAAGTGCTTGTAATAGGTTATTGACACATATAAGGCACTCAAGGGTCTTGAAGGCCTGTGATACTTGTTACTGTGCCTCGTACCAATTTCTTATTCACATTTCAGACGTTCAGAGCTAGAGCTCTACCGTGGCATTTTGTACTGTTAGATATTTATCAGACATGTGACATTTTGCATAGAACGATGCTTTATAAAACAATAACTAGATATATACTGCGTTTTTATAACTGATACCCCAAATTGTTTTAACAATAAAGTCGTAAGAATTTGACCGATGTTCTTGAAATTTACAGAACTTGACCAGCAGCCAATTCTACAAAACATAGAGAAATTTCGTTTGGATATCTTTAATAATGTGAAAGTTATAGTTTCGCGAATAGGAGTGGGGTCAGATAAGAAATTTCAAATACAGGATTACGGGCGTGTTACATTTGGCGTAGATTATCTCTATAACAATAATAGCTAACATGCAACATAAAATTTCTGCTAATGCTATTTTGAAGAGCAATCAATTCTTTTAAAAACGACGTAAAATACGTGCTGATATGTTCCTAATTGACAAAGTTATCTAACTTTTTAAGCATGCATTGCATGAAGAGAATAAACGAAGAGGACGCCGCTGCAGTAGCTGCGATGACATTAGTTGTACCCAGACATGCAATACATGCATTAAAAGTTCAATAACTTTGTCAATTAAGAACATATCAGCACTTATTTTACGTCATTTTGCAAAGAATTGATTGCTCTTCAAAATAGCATTAGCAGAAATTTTATGTTGCATGTTAGCTATTATTGTTAAAGAGATAATCTACGCCAAATGTAACACGCCCGTAATCCTGTATTTGAAATTTCTTATCTGACCCCACTCCTATTCGCGAAACTATAACTTTCACATTATTAAAGATATCCAAACGAAATTTCTCTATGTTTTGTAGAATTGGCTGCTGGTTAAGTTCTGTAAATTTCAAGAACATCGGTCAACTTCTTACGACTTCATTATTAAAATAATTTGTTTGAGGTATCAGTTATAAAAAACACAGTGTATATTTTTACGAATGTCCTGCACGCGTGTTCGTTCTTCACTCTCGTGTTTATTTTGAATTATGAATCAATATATTTTGAATGTAGTCATTAGACTGAAAATATGATATCATTTATGGATATAAATGATATCTCAACTGTTTACGTCAATTAGTCGATTCTTCCGTAATGTGAGAAATTTCCTCTTCTACCTTTTCTTTAAATTTGCAATGCAAAATCTAAAACATTAGAAAAATACAAGTAGAGCAGTAGATATAATAAATTTATTTGATTGCAGCCTCTAAGATCCACCTGAGTGCAGAAGCGCACGACTCGCTACAGACATATCCTGGGTACCACGTGCAGGAGAGAGGTGAGACCTATGTCAAAGTGAGTCAATGGCCTTCTTTAACAAAATATCTCGATGATTTTTACTTGTGGGTTTTGTAACAGTATGGGAGATTTATTTAAAAGAATATTTTACTAAATGTACACTATAGCGGTAGTATTTGGGATCATATAATTTTATTCTTGTTAAGTTTGGTTCATATTCATAAGCTATCTTTTAGTATATTGTGAATTTATTGTTGTTAATTAAATATCCTTGTCTTTTTTTGCGATCGTTAGATTGAAAGCATTCAATGAATTAGTAAGATTGACATTGTTGCCTTTAAGCTCTTCATATATATATATATAGATATATATATATATATATATATATATATATATATATATATACGGTGTATATATATATATGCATATATACTTATATAGGCCTATATATAGGCCTCTATATATACGGTATATATATACACGTATATAGGCCTATATATATATATATATATATATATATATATATATATATATCAAAGACATGATATATATATATATATATGCTGTATATATATATATATATATATATATATATATATATATAGATTAGTATGACTCAATCTGCATATCTGTCGAAATATAGCCTATTTAATATGAAAAATGAGTTAAATATTATTCTTCAACTTTATGATTTCGCTTCACTTCATTTCCTTTTTAACTTACATTATAAAACTTGTTAATGGGTTTAAACATTTATGATATATTTCTTTGGCTGGATCTCTTGGCGATGTCGGTAATATATTCGACGGAGGATCAGTGTGCGCGGGGTTCAAATGCTGGGCTCTCCCGTCACTGAAATAGCTTTTGAGTGAGAAAACTGACGCAAACACTAGCTTTTTGATTCCATTAAATACTTCTCTAATTCCACAGTAGACTTCTGCATTAAGGTTCTGTATTATTAATGCTATACTATTATTATTATGAACCCATTTTATAACTTATATATCTAATCAGATTATTTTAATCAATTTTAAAGGCTTTGTGATTTGTTGTTTTAGGGAAAGGGATTACTCAGAACCTATTGGCTACTAGGAAGATCAAATCTCATTTCATGAAAGTCTTAATATTTAATTTTGCACTATTCATCGTCTACACAAATAGTTATGTTAATATATTTAACTGAACATTTAATGGACATGTCAGCATTCAGCAAAATTTCTGTTGATGTAAAAAAGTGAGAGATTATTTCGATATTGTTATAACTATCAGCTAGCAACTGTAATAGCAGTACACTCGTATCTAAACAACCCCATTAGCACAATGATTTAAAATAACTATCCATCAAAGTTTAATTCTGATTTTTGACGAACCAGAAAAGATCACACCGAATTTTAAATTCGCAGTACTATTCCCATCAGGCAAGAGTATTACAACCGCCAAAACGTTTCTTTTCTGTTTCAACAAAAGAGAAGTCCAAGACTCACATTCAAGAATACGACTAAGAATATCTAACAAAGATAACGTTACAGTTTAAATTTCTTAAACCTGTAATTTTAATAGTTAAATATAATGTATAAACTTATGTACCAAAATAAGTAAAAACAATGTAAAACAATTATTATACTAAAATAAAATGTAAATTAAATACAATAAAATGTTATTAAGGAACTCGGAAACCTCCATTTCGACTATTTAACAAAACATTGCTTCTTGATATAAAATAAGAAATAATATCCTAGCCAGTGAATAATTTCAACGACCGCGTAATCCTAACCGTGCAAAGGCAGCATAATCACTTGCCTATTAATTGTAGGCTAGAATGGACGGGTAACGAAATAAGAACTATCTTAAGAAAATAATTAAAATTAACTTACATTTCATTGATGAAGCTTAAATTAAATAAAAGGACAAGAAGACCATACAGAGCTTTAGCCTAAACTCAGTAAATGATATTACGGCTTCGGTTTGGACGACCCAGGAAAAATCATCCCGTAAGTTTCTGTATTGTATGTTACTCTTGAAAGGTTCCTGTATTTGCCCTCGGTTGAGGACCTGGACGTTAAATTTTCGTTGTATTTTATAACCATGTTTAACAGGTATGCTAGTTTTAATTGTTTAGGGCAGGCTAATATGCCGAGGCCTATTATTTCTTGAGCTGAAAAATTTAGTTTTATTATTTCAGCTGTACTGCTTTCGTTGAATGTGATAGATGGGCTAATTTTCTAGAACTTAACTAACAAAAAAATCAAGATATTAATAAATTTGCAAAATATAATTCAAAATAATAACAGATCTCTCTCTCTCTCTTTCTCTCTCTCTCTCTCTCTCTCTCTCTGTCTGTCTCTCTCTCTCTCTCGCTCTCTCTCTCTCTCTTCTAAGAAATTACTTAAAGTTCATAAGCCAGTGCTAAAGTCAGTTTCAGAATTCAGAATTATATCCGTGATGGGCTAACAAGGGGGTTGAACCCATCACGAAGTGATCCCTAGTCTGAAAGCAAAAAGATGAAAAAAGGCTTAGGATAATCTAAACGACATGTGCCTCACATTTCGCTCTCATTCTCAGTGTCATAGGATTTATTGATGATCAAAACATCCAGAAATATTTGTAAGCTAAGGCTTAGAAATCTTAATATAAAATTGTCTAAATCAATATTCGGTTTGATTGCGTTTCTATTGCTATAAAGTAGGTAAAGTAAAATGTAGTGTTCTCCCGTGGTGACGTCACTAAACGCTTCTAGTTTAGAAACGAAAGTTAAACGTAGCTTAACTTTTTGACGAGAAAAACATTTCCTCTGTAGTGACGTCAGATAATTAATCTTATAAATCTTGCTCAATTCATAATTATAGAGCGCTCAGATTTACAGTTTATTTACTGGTGGAAATTAGTAAACAAGACGAAGCAGGAGAATTAATAATATTCGTTTAAAATTAAATAATTCATAATCATCATCTTCTTCGTCTTCTTCTTCTTTTTACCTGGATCAATAAACTGTGGTTTATTGATCCAGGGTCAAGATTAGCAAATTTTCTAGCAATTTCTGGAGCCTAGGCGATCACCAACTGAATGCCCTTCCTGACGTTGGATTGCAACAGAGTACTTACTTTGTCGCTCTCTTGCGACACGTCCAGTCCACGGTTGGAAAGAATTAAATGTGTAACCTCAATGACGCGTGACATCAAAATTGTGAAATATCTAGAATCTCGAGAGACGCAACTACCTACCCATGACGTCACCGGAAGATGTTGTTTGATACATATCGAGCTGTTCCACGTTTCAAGCTGGTTTTAACTGGATTTAAGCACTGCGATGGAAAATGGCTAGCACACGCTCAATCATTTCACTTATTTACTAACAGTAAATTTCGGATACACTTTTTTTCATTAGATTCGCTATATGGAACACACTGTAATGCAGCGCAATGCAATGCTAAAACAGTTCATTGGTTTACTCAATTGCTTAACTACCAGAAGCTATTGATCACGATATAGCTATGATGAAGCGATTTGCTAATATAAAATTACAAAATTACATTTAGTTTTAAGCATCGAAACTAATGCAGTGTATACGGCAGTGTTTAATAGTTGTTACTACCAACTAGGATAGCTTGTAGGAAAAAATAAGTTTAATTGATAGTTCTTATTATCTATACTTGAAATTCCGTATTTATCTTTTATAAGTATCTCTCTCTTTCTCTCTAGTGTTCTGCCAAGCGGCAGGTCCAAGGTACATATTCCTACACACATGCTGTTCTTCACGCTCGATACAGAGCACAGCATCTATTAACGAATTAATCCCGTCACAAAGGGCTTATGCATTATCCACACCTTAATGTAGCCTATAGCTTGGGAATAATATGGCTTCTGGGGTGGTTTCCATTGCCTTCCTCAGGTATACAAGTAAATGCTGCTAAAACGTATTTGATATTTCAATCGAAAATTAATATTTCTGTTATTTGGCATGAAACCTGAGTTATTTATATTTCTATAACGTATAGGCACGTTTTTTATATTAGTTCAGAAAACTGTAGGTGAAATTAAAAGAAATCTCTAGTCTCAGATCCTGTGTAAGGCAATGAGCTATCACCAACTAAGCCTCACATTTCAGATTTATGTAGGTAACTTCTCCACTTCAATTTGTACGAGATTTACAGTGACTTTGCATTCAATGGGCTACAGTTTTTTATCGATGAAATTTTTTCAACTTAGTCCTTGGTTAAGTTTAATATTCACATGGCTAACTTATATCAGCGCCATGACCGAGAAAATAGGTATATAGATTGAAGTACTATATCATAAATTACTGTCTAGACATCATCATCATTACATAAATTGATTCATAATCAGCATCATCTTCCTTTGAATCACAGATTAGTTATGGTCGGGATACGAAGAGACCTTCTCCAATCTTTTCTGTCCCACAACATAGTCAAATCCCCTATTTAGTTCTATTGGTTTAAACTTTTCTAGTTTTTTAAAATAATTTTGTAGTTTAAATTTTTGTAATTATTCACCAGCCGAATACCCTTTCTGACGATGGTATGGATTTTGGTGTCTTAGCCGCCTTCTACGACACGTGAAATAACTGCTTGGACCATTCTTTAAACAACCCAGACATTATACGCGGATCTTGACAATTAGAATACATGAATTGTTCACTATGTCTATCATACTTGTAGAAAAATATGGTTCTCAACGTGTCAATGAAGCTTCTCGTGCTAAATTTGATTGCACATTTAAAAATAAGACATCATGTGAAATTATGGATTTTAGTACTGCACAATGTCATGGTTCCATTGGGTGATGTTAGGATAGGCTACACAGCCAATGACTACAACCACGGTGCTGTTACACTGGGCATAGAACAAGCGCAAAGAGATGGGTATCATATACCTACTAACATCAGGTAAATTCTTATATTGAAATTTGGCAAGGCATTCCTCAGTTCTCAAATAAATCAATAGCTTAGTCAGTCAGTCGATCGTGTAAAATAAAAATAAAAATAGAAAATTAGTGAGTCAATTTAAGATAACAAAAACATGATTGCATTAATCGATTTTTATTCATTAAATCTCTCAGAATTACCTTCTGTCAATGGATGCCATCAGTGTTAAACACACTAAATGAAATAATTACTAGCAGAAATTATCTATTGGTCTAAATATATACATGTAAGTTATGAAACCATTTTAATTAAAACGACACTGCTTTAATCTAATAATGTACATGAATATCTTATGATATATTAGTGTACCTCTAAACGGATGATAAAATTCACATGTACGTTCACAATTCTAACTCTAACACGTCCGACTCGACTCTCGTCGAGTTCGGACGTGTTTATAATAGCTGCGCATAATGGCTGAATGTGACAATAGCAATGTTGATACGCATGTAAATATATGTAACGCTGAAATGATAGCTTGCGAATTGCTGTGTTATTTGCAATGTAAAATAGGGAAAATGTCGAACAGCAAATTACTCAGTATTATAGGGGACTTCTATTCGGCTAGTGACATTGCTGAAGCAAAAGAGAAACTTGTTGAGGCTATCGATAGACTAGGTCTAGATAAATGGCCGAGGCCATCGAAGAGAAAAGCTAGTGAAAATAAGACAAAAACGGAGCTAAATGATATCTTCAATGTCTTCAGCTATTTGGATGAAAACCTGCTCTTGGATAAAATTCCAAGATTCGTCGCAATAAGCGTGGATAAATTGCCTTCTGCGAAACTCGAGGAAGGTGATTTACGTTGCGTTTTGAACAAACTGGATTTATTAGAAAACAGAATGGATACACTCGCTCTCTCTTCCACGAGTAAATCAGACCCTCAGTCTGAGAATTTAAGCTCCATTGTGGGTAAGTTAACAAACATTGAAGACAAAGTTTCGTTATTAACTGATGCTGGTACAACAAAATCAAATCATTCAAACCAGAAGTCAATCAATGATTCCCGTCAAATGAACATAGGAGGGGTTAATTCAGTGCGTTCATGGGCAGAAATTGTGGACTCTAATACTCCGGGTAGAGGTAGAGCATCCGTTACGAATGAGGATGAAAACGACGGATATACCCAAGTTATTCGTAGGAATAAGCAATCGTCCAATAAAAGACCTCGATCGTCACCGGGTCAGCAACAGCCATCCAAGTCTCAACCTAGGCCTCAGCCGCAGCCTAACCCTAATCCTGTCAGGATAACTGGAACTAACACATCAACATGTGTACTGAAGGCAGCAAAGGAAGTGAAGAAAAATAAAATCTTCTATGTTAGCAATCTTTCAACAGACACCACATGTGAACAAATCCAACAGTACTTAAGTGGTTGCAAAATTAGAGTAAACAATGTGTATCAAGTTAAATGTAAGATTCCAGATTCCTTTGCATTTCGTGTAAACATTGAAGCTGATGATGTCGACGTGTTCATGTCACAGGATATATGGGCACCTTACATAAAAATAAGAGAGTGGCTATTTAAAGAAAAATCGAATACAACTACTTCTAACAATGAGTGATTTTGTCAATGAAACTTTTTTAGCGCCTGATATAGAATTACATAACGGCGGTGATATAAGTATTGTGACCTATAATATGCATGGATACAATCAAGGAATTGTTATGCTTAAGAATTTGTGTCTCTCATATAAAATAGATATAATATTTGTACAGGAGCACTGGTTAACTAATGATCAGCTCTCTTATTTTGACTGCTTCAATAATGAGTATAATATTTATGGATCGTCTGCTATGGATGATTTGTTAGGTAAAAGTATTTTAAGAGGCAGAAGTTTTGGAGGCGTTGCTATATTTATTAAAAAATCTTTGTGTAATATGGCTTCAAATGTTAGTATTGTTACATGCAGTAAGCGATTTATTGTTATAACAATAGACAAGTTATTGCTTGTCAATGTGTATCTGCCATGTTGTAAGAATTTAGATGACCGAAGTGAATTTGAATGTACACTTCATTCAATAGAAGATGACATTGTAGGATTGAACTATAATTATGCTATAATTGGTGGTGATTTCAATACAAATATGCTTGTGGAATCTGAACTGTCAAACTATATAAAGAATTTATTCAACAGTGTGGGAATAGTAGTTAGCAATAACCTTATGGACTATTGCCCTATTAAATACACATTCTGTGTTGACAGTAGAAAGGCATATTCTTATATTGATCATTTTCTTGTATCTGATGTAAAGCCGAATTTTATTGTGTCCCTAGAGATACTAGAACATGTTGATAACTTTTCTGACCACATTCCGGTAATTTTAAAACTAAACAACGCAGTGTTAAAACAATGTTTTAAGAAAAATAATCAGGTGGTTAATTGTCCTGCACATTCGATGTCGGTATGTAACTTGGACTGGGGTGGCTCTAATATATCTGAGTATTATGAACAGACGAGAATTGAGCTATATGATTTGTATAGACTGCTCAATAATGACAACCTAGATAAGTTATATGAAAATTATCCTGATTTATTTAGTCAGGAAGGTATTAATGGTATATATAATCAGATAATTTTTATTTTGAAAAATTGCTCTCTCAAAACTATTAAAAGAAAAAAGAAAAAAGATGTACGCAAATTCTGGTGGGATAAAGAGTTAAATCAAATCAAACAGGAATCTATAAAGCAATTCAAATGCTGGATCAATGCTGGTAGACCTAGCGAAGGCAGCTTATACGATAATAAAATTAAAGCACACAAAAACTATAAAAGGGCAGTAATTGCAAATAAGCAAAAATACAAAAACAAAGTATCAGAAGAACTACAATCTAATTTGCTTACCTCAAGTAGTTTAAAATTTTGGAGAAGTTGGAAAGGTTATTTTCCGAAGCAAAAAAACAATCAATGTAATATTGCTATTGACGGATTTAATAAGGATATTGAGATTGCTAATGTTCTAGCCAGTAGTTTTAAAAAAGCCTGTACTCCAAACTCGATGGAAAAACATCAAACGTTTCGAGATATTTACTTTAGTAAAAAAGAAATGCCTGTAAATTCAGATAATATATGCGGCATTGAAGTAGGAATGATTGACAATGCAATTGACAGAATTAAAACAAATAAAGCCCCGGGGGCAGACGGTTTAACAATTGAGCATATCGCTTACGCCCATCCGTCTCTAATTATAACTCTAAAAAATCTCTTTAATTTAATATTGAAACTGGGTAAGGTTCCAGATGCTTTCGGTGCTGGTGTTACTACGCCAATACCTAAATTTAAGGGTTACAAAAGAAAATTATCCACGGATGATTATCGGGGTATAACTATATGCCCAATAATATCTAAAATTTTTGAGTACTGTATTATTAAGTATGTCAATTTTGAAACCTCTGCTAGGCAGTTCGGTTTTAAACAGAAAGTTGGGTGTATTAACGCTGTGCATAAACTTAGAAAAGTTATTAATTATTTCACTAAAAGGAATACCACCGTTAATATTGGAGTAATCGATCTAAGAAAAGCTTTCGATAAGTGCAGTGGATATGGGATTTTATGCATGCTACAAAATAAAGGTTTAAATAGATGTATCTTAGATGTGTTGGAAAATTGGTTTTCCAAAAACTCAACCACTGTTAAATGGGAAAACTGCATGTCTAACTGCGTACCTTTAGTATCTGGCGTCAAACAAGGAGGAGTTCTATCTCCCATATTATTTACGTTATATGTAGATAACTTGTTGAATGCGTTGGAGGAATCTAAATTAGGATGTTTTGTCAATTATAAATGTCTGAATAGCTTCATGTATGCTGACGATTTGATTCTAATCAGTATATCTGTCACTGATTTGCAGATGATGTTTAATATATGTAATAATGTCTTTATTGATTTAGATCTGCCAATAAATACATCCAAATGCCACTGTTTAAGGATAGGTCCAAGGTGCAAATATGTGTGCTCTCCGTTAAGCATTCAAGGAGTAAATATTAATTGGGTTGATTTTATTCAATACTTAGGAGTTACTATCTGTAAAGCGAAGTATTTTAAATGCCAATGGGATGAATCTAAAGGAAAATTCTTTAGAGCCGTTAACACAATTTTAGGAAGGTTAGGAACAAAGGCAGCTGAATATGTTATTCTTAAATTGATCAATAGTCATGCAGTGTCAGCATTGCTCTATGGCACACCTGCTGCAACCTTGCGAGAGACAGAGTTAAGGAGTTTTAGCAATGCATATGATAGTGTCTTTACAAAGATCTTTCATACAACAGACAAAGCAGTAATAATGTGGTTACAATACTATTTCGGTTTCTTGCCTCTAAATATTTTGTATGATTACAATAGATTGAATTTTTTAAATAAGCTAGTTAAAGACGGTGAATTAAATAGAGGGATTGATTTGGATCATTTAGATTACTTAGCGTTTGAGAAATTACAAAGGAAATATAATATTTTAAATGATGATTCTGTTGCTACTATAAGATTTAAACTGTGGATCTTCTTTGAAAAAATGTTAACTACGGAATCTACATCTAATTTTGATTAGTACATGGAACTGTTTATTGTATGGTTTACAGTACATGTATGTTATCAAATCTGTTAGACTAAATTTATGCATATCGGCTAATTTCTGTCTTTTTTCGTTTATTTTTAGTTTCGTTTTGTTTGTTTGTATATTTGTGTCTGCCATATAATGGTGAATAAAAGAATATATACGTTACCCACGATTGTAAATGCATTTCTGAGATATTTAAAAGTGTTATATTTAATGTGAAGAATTTCAATCCAGACAAAAGTCATTTTCAGACAAGATATTTACATTTCATGACTAGCTCATATTTACCATATATATATAATTACTATCGTCGAAGAGATGCTTGATAATGCTAGAGGTGTATGAGGGCTCAAGAAAAAAAGATTTAAAAAGCTATACAATAACGTTGCTTCGTCAAATTCAATAAGATCAGTGTTGGCATTAACTTTATTTACACGTACTGTATATTAAGTGCATATTTAATTAACTCTAGCTACAGTACAAGAATGGTTACATGTGGCCCGATCTACGCAACGGAACCAGTAATGGATTCTCTGAACAAAGATCACTCGGATGTCATACTCGGATCAGCGTGTCCTGATTGTTAGTAGTTCCTACTCACAGGCATTGTAGTAAATTACCTACTTTTGGCCTAGGTTTCTTAATGCAGAACACAATAAATTATATCGATATGTGTAAACTACACGTATTGTAAGAGGCGATTGAGTAAAAACTGAGAAAGGCAACGGAAAATCACCTCAGACCCTATACTGATCCCACACTATAGACGTTTACGATATATGCATTTTATACATTAACAAGTATATAGGAAATAAAATTTTATTAGAATATATATATGTATATATATACTATATATATATATATATTCTATATATATATATATTTTATATATATATAGATTATATATATATATATTCTAATAAAATATATATACATATATATATATATATATATTTATACCTGTATATATACATATATATACAATTATATATACATATATATATATATAATTCTACATGTTTATATATTATATATATATATATATATATATATATATACATAGTGTATATACGCTCGGCTCATAGAGTAAGTGTATCCCCTTGTCCTACCCCCCCCCCCCCTTATTCATACCCGTACACTTGTTTCGTAAGAGGCGACTGATCACAACTGATTGAGGAAAAGGAAAATCACTTCAGACTCCATATTATTCACAAACTACAGGATACATTAAGGCGTGGGTAAGGCATAGTCTTTTGTGACGCGATTAGTCCGTTAATCGTTTTTATCTTTGTGGAGCGTGAAAGCAGCAAGTATGCAGGAATACGTACCTTGGACCTGCCACTCTAGGCAGAACAGTTTGTCAGTATGTATGTATATGTAGATATATATATATACGTATATATACATGTATATATACATGTATATATATACATGTATATATATATACATGTATATATATATATATGTGTGTGTGTGTGTGTGTGTTAAATGTTTATACATTTATAGATGTATATACGTAAGCATTATATACATGAACAAGATGGGTGGTGAAATAAGGAGACTGTATTTCACCATTATAACAGTTTAATCTCTATGCTGAATTGGGAATGATGGAGATGAATGAAATACTATATGTTGAGGGAAGTATAACTACTGGAGGTAAATTGCTGAGAGATGTGAGGTTTGCAGATGATCAAAGTAAGATTGCTAAGTTGCTTGTAGTGAAGTAGGATTACTTAAGAATATAGATGGTCTGAATGGTAGGTCATTGAGTTATAGCATACTGATTAATATACAAATAACAAAGGCGATAAAGAGCTTCTAGGAATCACTGAAAAATATATATTACAATGAAACACACTACTAAAACAGGAAAGAAAATTCAGGGATTTGAGGTAACACCAGCACGGATGATGGAAATCATTAAATGGAAATAAAATGTAGGATTGCGTAGATGAAAACGACTTTCGGGGAACTCCTACTTAAAGTTATTGGATAAAACACTAACATAAAGATTGCGAAAACATTGTTGCGGTCTACTCGGTGTACGGGTGTTAAAAAAGGAAAATACGGAACAGGATATCGGGAAACTGGAGTCGTTGGAAATGTGGTTATGGAGAAAGATGTAAAAGATTACATGGACTCATAAAATTACGAATAAAGAAGTTCTTATGAGAGTCGGAAAAGAAAGAAGTTAAGAAACATGATAAGAAATAGAAAAAAGCTGGATTATATGACCTCTAAGACTCTTATATGAGCTCTAAGACTCTCATAAGAGCTCTATACAATTCATTTACATCCTTCAGTTTGCCAAAATAATGTAAGAAAAAATTAATGAAAGATGAAGTTATGATGTTATAATTAATTTATTATAACAACGTTATAGAAAAACCAAGACTTTCAATATTGGATGATTTGATAAGAAATCCATGGGATGAGATTGGAATTGGCTTGAATAGCTATATGCCATGGATCTGCCGTTAGGTAGTGCAGTATAAGAATATATATATATATATATATATATATATATATATATGTACAGGGTGAGTAAAAAAGTGATAACACCTGCAAAAAGTAGCATATCTCATGCTATTGTTAATATTTTCAAATCAAACTTTTACCAATTACTAAATGACTAAATATGCATGGGGAGGCCAATTTGCATGAATTTTTATCTAGATATTGGCCAGACATACAAGTTTTAGCAGAGCAACCCCCCATTTTTTACCTAAAAATCGCTTTTTCTACAACGGTACGGGCAAATTGCACTCCATTGGCGAGAAGGGAAAGGTGAACGCTCAGTAGTACGTCAATACTTTACTTCCCAAGCTATTTGAATGATTGCAATGCTCTTCTACCAAATGGTTGCATTCTTCAGCAGGATGATGCTCCGTCTCATGCATCTCTTCATGCACAGGAATGGATCAGCGAGAGAAATCAGCATTTCATCAAGAAGAGTGAAAGGCCTCCAAACTTTTTCGATCAAAATCCTCTGGATTACCATGTCTGGGGAACCACACTACACCTCAATCAGAAACATCAGTCGAAGCCTAAAACTAAGACAGAACTGCAGGAAGTGCTACAATCAATTTGCGAGAGTCTGCTCCAAGCTGGAATCAACAAGGCTGTCTTAGCGTTCCGAAAGCTACTGCAGTCCTGCGTAGCAGCTGGAGAAAAGCATATCGAATAGGCAGTAATGCTAGCAGATTCAACTGATTCTTTCTGAACCACCACAACGATCCTTTTCAGGGCCAAAAAAATAAAATTAAATATAATTTTTATTTACAGTACATTCAAAGAAGGGGGGTTGCTCTGCTGAAACTTTCATAACTGGCCAATCTATGTATTAAAATGGATAAAAATTGGCCACCTCATCAAAAATTAGTCCTTTAGTAATTGGTAAAAGTTTAATTTGAAAATATTAACAATAGCCTGAGATATTCAAACTTTTTGCAGGTGTTATCATTTTTTTTACTCACCATGTATATACGCATAATAACAATAATAAAAACAATTAGAATGCTACAGTCATCAATGACAACATCGAGCACTATTTAGACAAAATCAAGCCGGCGAGCAAAAAGAAGATCCAAAAACGGTGCAAATTCCAAACTCCAGAAAATCAGTCCAAAGGCAGTCCAAAGTAAAGGGAATGAAAGAAAAAGGAATTAAAGATAAATCATAATTATAAATATACAGTGTATATACATGTATATATACACTGTATATTTATACAGATACATGTGTATATATGCATTATAGATATATTTATATGTATAATGTAGGTCATATATATTAATATTTAATATTATTATCGTTGTAATATTTATGTGCTGATAAACGTATGTATGTATACATTGGACAATTTCTCATCCAGTGTTTAACAATGATGGGAATTTTGCACAAATAACATGTGGCTACTAGTCAACTATTAGGACAGAAGAATCGTGTTAGAATAAAGACTTCCGTGCAGCCTTTGATTCGTCAATTCTGTTTGGGCGTGACGTTTCGTTCTATATCTTGGACAGGTTTCACTTTATGAGGGTCTTTATCTATTGACAAATCTCAGAATTATCATACTTTGTATTTCAAGAAGAGTTACAGTAGTTCTTTAGTTAGAGTTTGAAGTTTTGATTGAATTATTTATTGAGCAAACAACTATGCCAACTGAACACACTCACTGTGCATGTAGCAGCCATCATATTTCTAAAGATACTCATGTGATTCGGAACAAAAGGCAACTATATGTAGATGTACTTCTTCCAACATGCACAATTTTATTTTAAAATAATTTTATATAAACTGTGTTCTACATTTGGTTAGAAGCTACTATTGCCACTACTCTTTTAAAATGCACCGCTTAATTAAATTGCACATAAATGAAACATTTCCAGACTGCCATCTGGAGCAATTGTGCCCAATATATCTGCACAATTAATGAATAAGTAAAAAAACGAAAAAATGAGCGAATGGATAAATTAATGAATGAATAAATATAAAATACATAAATAAATGAATTAATAAATGAATTAATAAAAACTATGATTGAATACATAAATAAATGAATGAATGTAGGTAAATATAGTGCCCAACTTTAGAATCGTAGGTGTTTTTGTTCGTTCTGTATGACCCTCTTCAGTATTTTCCATAATCTATGATCTTAACACCATATCGAGTCTTTCTATTATATTTACCTGCTAAATACAAAGGCCTACTTATGTACTCTATGTTTAGTCCTACTAATTAGGTTCTTCAGAAGATACTTAAATTGAGAGACGAGTTCGGTCAAATTTCAGTTCTATTTTTCCATAGTAAACTTTTAGCACTTTCAACGATCGCAATTCACTTAAATTAAGCGGATCATTAAAGGTCCATTCCCTCCATTCATGTCTCAGTTAATGTGGACTGTAAAAAGCAAAAAAATAATAAGTATATAACGTCCGTAAGACGTTGTATAGTAATTATTTATTTTATGATTCGAATTCTCATTAAAACACTCCAGGGGAAATTTCATAAATAAAATATATTTAATATTCTTTTGATTCCATTTTGGAGAATTTCGTGCATGATTTCTTGTGATGATTAGGCCTACCTGCATATTTGACGCATTTTTTTGACGACTGCAAAAATTCGTGGTATGGCAAAGTTGCAGATATTGAGGAATTCTCTTGATTTTCCTGAATGGTTCGATAGGCATCTTCCAGTGCAGTAGTTTAAATAGACCTTTTTCCACGAAGACAAGTAGAAACATTACTTAAATATCTTGATTCCTAAAATATTATCTAATGCAGCGTGTCTACCAGCAGCAATGATCGCAACCTACTACTCCATTCCATTTCTACCGAACATCTGTCTAGATTCCGAGATAGACAATAAGGCCCACTTTCGCTCTACGGTTCGTATAGCTGGGTACCTTGGAGATATTGGTCTCGGTTGGGTGATTCTATTTCGATATTTTGCTTGGAAGAGGGTAGTATTCCTCTCCGAAACAGCATTCAAGGCGTGTTCCGATGTGCAAACTCTCAGCAGACAAATGCTTCTGGATGATGGAGTGGAAGGAACAGAAATCATCGACATAGTGACCTCACCCAGAAGAGAAGATCTTGTGAACTATGCCAATCTCATCAAGCAGCGAGGAAGAAGTAAGTCATAATATTTTCTTGACATTGTCTATCATAATGGATTTCTATACAGTTCTATAACTTTCATATTTATGATATCATTAAAATTTGAAAAGTAATATAGCATTAAACTTAACATTACAGAATCATGTAACTCCTTAAATTACTATTGAATTGTCATTGAAATGCTTAATAATAATTAATTAATTATTGTTATTATATAAAAAATTATAACTATTGGCCTAAACGCTTAATACGTGCTTAGGCCTATATACATTTCATTGCAAAAAAATTAATTTCACAGTCATAATAACGTGTTCGGTTTAAGAGATATATACATGTGTTGTAACATATCAACGAGACGAAAGGTTAGGAATCAGCATATAAAATATGTATGTAGGTCCTACAACATTAACCTAGATCGTTAGAGACTATCAAAAGATTGGCATAGATTATACAAGGTTATACTGTTTAACAATTATACTGCATGAAAAATGATTAGTATCTTTAGATATTACGATAGTATTTTGTCCTAATAACTACGTCGCCTGTTCCACAGCGTTTGCAAAATAGTAATGAAAGGCCATTTCAAAGTGATAGTTGAATTCAACTAATATAATAATGCTAAGGGAATTTAACTTGTGCATTTTTTCAGTCGTTATTATCTGTCACTCTTTAATAAACGTGGTTGCACCGTTTCTGTTCGTCGCTCAAGATTTGAACATGGTGGATGGAGATTATTTATTTTTATGGAGTTTCCCTCGCCCCATTACTTCCATCGAGGAAATATTCGCAGGACATAACATTACTCAAGAAGATAGAATTTATCGAAAGGAGTCATTACGTTCCTTTAAACAGGTAGGTAACTTGAAGCATATTTAATTATATTAGAGTCAGTAGGTTTTTTATAAAAAAATATTGTAGTGTATTTTGCATTTCATTATATTGTAATCAAGACATCATGGATATTGTAACTTTAGAGTTCCGATTTGATTGATTCAGTTATTGTTTTGAATTAGAAAAGCATTGCGATCAACAAGAAAAGGTAGCGTGAAAGGAAAATTACCTCACAAGCTTACGTTTTTCCAATCCATAGACTACTTAAGACTCTCTCTTGTGTGCACTGCCAATTGGCAGGTTCAAAGATACATATTCATACTCAAAGTCAGCTTTCTCGCTCCATACGAGCACTCCTTAGATCAACAAGCTAATCTCTTCACAAAAGCTATGCCTTATCCATACCCTATGTAACCTTTAACTTGGGAAAAGTATGGCTTCAGAGATGGTTTCCCCTTGCCTTCCTCAGTTAATTTTATTAATTACCGTTTAATGTTGGAGGAAAATATTTCATGGTGAGGTGGGTCCCCTATTGCCATCCTCAGTTCCTGCCTTAGTATCCTCTTACCTACACGCAGCATATTGTTTGAGATTGCCCTATTCTGCGGAGGTCCAACCACACCCGAGCACAACACGGGGATTAAGGAACTTAGGATTATGAAATACTATGTTAAGGCTTATGTTAGCCCTGACACTCTTATGCTCTCCAACGATTGGTTAAAACAACAAACTGTCCTCTTCAGTAACCAACTGAACTGAACTGTCCGGTTCAGTTCACTTGAGGCGTTATGCTTCAATACCTCTGTTGTTGGTAGAGTAGTTGATCTAAGCCCATCTTCAGGATCTACAAAAAATTGGGTCTAAAAAGATCATTTATTTAAATCCCGAAAGAGGTTTTGTACTTTCAATAAGTGAATTAATTCTAAGAAAGACAAGAAATTAGCGTGTCGTTGATATCACAGATTAATCGTTCAACTGAAGCTTGACTTTGTGGATGTCGAGGTTTGCCTCATGCTGTAAATGTTGATGCGCTGTAACTGTAAGTGATGTAAGGTGCTCCAGTTATGAAAGAGATATTAAATTTAATGATAAACTCTTTTTTAGCCATAGTGAATGGAGGACGCAGTTTTTTATTAGTTGGCTTTGGTACATCATTATACCCAATTGTGCTTACCATTAAAAATAGAACTGTTGTCCATTAAGTTAACTTGAGAGCTCTAACCATAATCATTTGTTAGAAGTGACTGACCCATCACATCATGAATTATAGTTTAATACGATTTGCCGTTATGATTTTCGTAGATGACATTCAGCGAAGATTTCGACGCTAACGCAATAGCTCAGCTGATGGCTGAAATAGAAAAGAGAAATCACGAGCCACCGTGGAATAGTATTCTACCACCAGATGCCGTAGTAAGTTGTGTCGAGTTAACGAAAACTTCTTTTTCCAATGATATAAGAACATAATGCATATCTATTTCATTTGCATTTGACGCATCAGAACTTGTCATCTGAAAATGAGATATATTATCTTCAATTATCTCCATCCCACTTCAATTTCTTTACCTACCTACGAATACCACATTTAATCATCTAAGATCCTTAACGTCGATTTATCTTAACGTATATTTATCGTCTCTTATTCATTCTTCCTGGATTTCGGTCGGTGGCTTGTTGGCAAGTTGTTCTACAGCGGATAAGTAGGTGCAGGGTTCAAATCCAGTGCTACCCCCATCAAAACATGTTATTTGAGCAGGAAGCTGACTGTAAAGTTGTGTTAAGCTTTTTCCAATATCCAGTTTAGACTCTTTGACTATCACCTACTTAGATTCTCCTCCTATTTATTTTAACTTTTCTTCTCGCTCTTAGTGATTCAAGTTCTCCATCTCTAAGTCATTAGTGTGAGCATCTTCAACCTATAAGCTTTTTAGCTATATAGAAAATGCTAGTCTAATCAAAATGATAAATTCTGTACTTCAAAATTACATTATTTAGAATTTTCAGCTCGTATGAAATATAGGCCTACATTCAATTCATTTAAAGACTAAAATTTCATAAAATGATCAAGGTGTTTGTTGGTCGAAGTTGTTGACATTGATGTTCATGATAGGGTATTTACGATATGTTTTTACGATATTGCACCCTGGTCCAAGTTTAAAGTATCTTCTTTAAGTAAATTTCGTTCATGTTATAATAGATGTGCTTGACGGTTCTTTGGTTTCATAATCAGGATAGTCAGGATAGTTTAAGGTAGGATAGGGCAGGATAGTTTATCCACCATGTTGCAGTTATGCAACATTCCTAGTTTTGATACGATTATATGTAACTCTAAATGTGTGTATAATCAGTGTGTTAGTAAGTGTGGAAGTGCACTAATTAATTGTTATTGGTTGTGATATTCCATTTTAGTACTATAATATCTATTTTAGGATATTTACCTCATTTTATGGGCGTGCTGTGTGTCTTGTGAGCTTTGTGTGGGCCTTGCTGCCTGATTTCTAATTATAAATAAAAAATAAATAAATATTGTGGGCCTGATTTTCCGTTTCGTCTTTAGCTTCTGGCATAGCACTGGATATCCTGAAATAGTTGTTTTATTTAAAAAATGCAGCATTGGATAGCCTGTGATAGTTGTTTTGTTTAGCCTATAGAACTAAGTAACTTGTAATAGTTGCTTTGTTTTAGCGTATAGAACTATATAGCCTGTAATAGTTATTTTATTTTAGCCTGTAGCACTTGATAGCCTGTAATGATTGTTTTGTTGTAGCCTGTAACACTGGTTAGCCTGTAATAGTTGTTTTGTTTCAGCCTGTCAATAGCTACGTGAATTCCGCACTCTACACGTACGACCAATCTTACCTCTATGCTGTCGTCATCAGTAAAATACTGAGCATGGGACTGGACCACAGAGATGGGCAACTGTTCTTCGAAATGTCGATAGGCACAACCTTTGAAGGTTATTTATGTCATTAACATTAATGATTCGTTATCTTTTAGAAAAAGCCTCAAAGTAGTAAAAAAACCACGAGAAAACACTTGAAAACAGCTAGTTCTTTTTAAAATTAATTCGAATGTATGTATACACATGTACATGTATATACATATCTATAATATGTATATGTACATGTACATCTAATTAACCTACATATAAATTAGTATATCGACTTCAAATATGTGTTGATACTTTTAATACGATATAGGTAGGCTATTATATACATAGCCTATATATACATATATATACAGCAATATTTAATTCGGTTTACTGCTAAAATGTCATTGTAAGGGCATCGAATTTTAAGCCTAGAATTTTAATACGTAACCTAATGGAACTAAATATAGACAATGGATATTACAACAAAACTGCATCTTATATTGCGCATTATAGTCCTCGATGGGTCTTAATTTTAAAAAAAGCATGACATCCACATTTGATCGCAAACGTTATTCTTAGCTCACAGTTGTGGACCGATTTTACTGTCACTAAAGCTCTAAAAAGATTTGGTGTGTAGTATGTATATTATAAAGTTTAATTTTTATTTGTTTCCAACACGAGAGTTATTCCGCTTGTTTGCTAGGTATGGCCGGTACAGTGAAGATAAACGAAAACGGAGAGAACACACGGGCGCTAACGTTATGGTCGTACGATCCTGATGCCAGCAGATATGTATCAGTCCTGATTGTAGATCTACTCAATAATCAAGTAAAGATTCCTGGCTGTTAAATATAGCATCCTGTACAGCATCAATCAGATTAAGTATTAATATCGAAATTTTCTGAGCTTTCTATAAAACAATTTTTTTTAAATCCAACATTCGTTTTCACAAAGTGGAAGAGGCTACTTTTAGAATTTCACTCAGATTAATTGCTTACAATCAAGTATCGAAAATTCCTTAAAACTTTAAGGTGACTTTCTTAATGCAATGCCTAACTTTAGATCTACAGCATATAACTTTCAAACAATTCTATCTTCAGCTTTACACATATGCGAATTTGTTATCAAATTATGTAACATCCCATGTCTAGCCCTGTCTGTAACATTTTTCTCTTGCAGTCTTGCTTCTATTACATCTTTCAGGAACACGTTCTTCCTTTTATAATATTCTCCATTCTACTTTTATTTGTATTTCTTATCACATTTCTTATCTTTCTATCTTTTCCTGATTTCTCAAGAACTTCATTTGCAATTTTCTGAAACTAATATCCATAATCTTCTTCCCAACCATATTTCTCTCCTTCATCTTCTCCCCAACCATATTTTGACCATAATTCTAGTTTTCTGATATCTACCACATGACGATTACAATCTGTAGCCTATCTAAATTCTGAAATGGTGAAATATTTAAATCGCTTGCTTATCATTTTTCAATATTTACATTATTTAACCTCAGTCACTATTCGCTTCACCACAATACTAAACAGTAGTAGCAAATCTACACAATCAGGGTTTTACTGTCATCCAGAGTTATTAGGGTGCCAAACCTAAAGAATATTTCCAAACGCAACTTGTAATATAAGTATAATATATACATGGATATATATATACATATTTATTTATTTATTTTATTTTTTATATTTATTTATTGCTTTATTTCAGGCGTAAAAACCCATACATGAATCTTGCACATAGAACAATGCAACAAAAACCAGAAAAGCAAATAGTCTGCGCATAAATTGAGCTATAGGCCTAAAACAATTATTTATAGAATTAGGCATACAAGGCTATAATAGGCTCAGAACATCAAAACACTTAACTAGCGTATTAGCATTATCCAGCAAGCACATTCTAAACTTTAATCTGTAATTTGAAAGGATAGTATCAAAACTTGGCAATCCGGTTTCTAGCAGCGCGATAGTTAGGCTGCTGTAACGTTTGTATCAAAAAAATATTTTAATACATTTATTATAGCAAGATCGACACTTCTCTATTGAACCTATTGTAAACGACGACCATAGTGCCACATCATAGAAGCACATACAATAGGATTTGAACAGGACCTTCTTAACATTAAGAGAGCAATAAGCAAATCTACGCTTTAATATATTCGTACGCATAGACATACTACGTATTTCACGCTGTATATCGTTATTATCACGACCATCATGTTTTATAATATGACCTAAATATTTAAACTGCGTTACATAATTAATAAAAGAACTGTCCAACTTAAATCTTGGAAATTCCTCTAATGCACTCCAATTTCGATCCTTAGGAGCAAATATCATGGCGACAGTTTTACTAATATTAAAAGACATGTTAATAACTTTAGCTTTAAACTGAAGAACATCTATTAAATACTGTAAAGCTCTCCACGAAGGAGCAATGAGAACGATATCATCAGCATATGCAAGAATGTTAATTAATCTATTATTAATTGCACAATCAATCCCGGTATCTACTACAGCTCTAACCATATCGAGTATAATGTATATCCAGAGAACAAATACGGTGAAAGTACACTTCCCTGACGCGTATCAGTTCCAATGTGAAAACAAGTAGAAACAGAATTACGCCATCGAACAAAGCATTGCTGTTCAGAATATCAAAATGCAAGAATAAATATAATACTGATGTTAATATTATCGTCTAGTAATTTTCCAAACAATTTCCAGTAATTAACTTTATCGAAAGCTTGACTGAAATCAGCAAAACAGGTAAAAACATGACTTCCATGATGTCTATAATACTCGATAGTCTGCTTTAGTACATGAGTACATAATCCGGTTGAATGGCCAGACTTAAACCCAAACTGAAAATTATCATAATCAGAAAGGTTATGTATAGATTGCGCAATGCGAGATTCAAGCAATTTAGATAATGCATTAGAAATTGCAATTGCTCTGTAATTATTAAGGTCAGATAAATCGCCAGATTTATTCTTAACTAGAGGTATAATTACAGATTGCATAAATGAATTAGGCAAATGACTATGTTTTAGAAACAAATTATACAACATGTTTAAATGAACGTAGAGACTAGGACACGCGAATGAAATTGCCTCCATGGAAATGCCATCTGATCCAGGAGATTTTCATACTTTTTCAATCTAAAAATATCTATAATGTTACTAACATAAATGACAAAATCATTCTTAGGAGAACAGTTAAGGCGATCCAAAAATGCATTTTTATCAGCATTATATTCATTGATTCCTACGGCGCAATCATTATAAAGATGCTCAAAATGAGTACGCCAACGCTCCACAACGGCGTCATCACCGAAGCAACCGTCAATTACATTAGTATGCTTACTGGCATTACTGTTGCTGACCTTGGATAATTGCTTCCAAAAACCACTGTAATCGTTCTTAGACAGAGAATTAGCCTGAGTATCTGCTCTCAGAGTGGCCTCATGCTTCTTACAATATCGCAATGCCAGCTTAAATTAAGCCCTAGATTTCTTCATAGACTCCAATAATACGCCACTTCGAGGCCTTCCTGCATTTATCCAATCTAAGAAAGTTGCTCTTGCATGAACATGGGATTCTCTAACATAATCATTCCAACCTGACACAATATAGTCCTTACTTGCAATAGTTTTCATTGGGATACAAGTGTTACATGCATACTGTATACAAGAAATAACTGATTTATAGTAATCATCAACAGCATCAATACAACTACTTCTATCACTATTAACTTCTCAGGTACCACCTCTAGGTGGGGAGACAGATAATAGGTCTTTATCAAAACACCACTTAGGAATACAAAGTTTGCTAAGCTCTTCACATAGTACAGATTGATATTTACGAATACATACATCATCCGCACTTGACCAATTAGGAACTGTAGTAGGAATAGATGAAGAAAAGTGACTACCAGTTGGAATAACTGGTAGCAAATCTATAAATCTTACAAACAACGGTTTATGGTCTGAGCTATTCATATTCAATTTCACAAGATTCAACTATATTATCAAGAGCAGAACTACATACTACATGATCAATCCATGTAAAACTATTATTATCAATGTTACTGTAAGTAAACGCATCAGATACTTTATTTAAATCGGTTAGGACTAAATTTATATATATATATATATATATTTATATATATATACTTTATATATATATATATATATATATATATATATATATATATATATATATATGCATATGCACGCAATAGCGTGATCAACACCAAGGTTTGGATATGGATGTGAAACATGGACCTTAAGGATGAAAGACATAAGGAAACTAGAGACATTGGAAATGTGGATATGGAGAAGAATGGAAAGGATTTGCTGGACCCAGAAGGTTACAAATGAGGAAGTTCTAGAAAGAGTTGTTACGGATAGACAGTTGATAAATGTATTAAGAAATCCGAAGAAAAGTTGGATAAGACACATTCTAAGGGGAGAAAGTCTACTAAAAGATGCCATAGAAGTCAGAATGGAAAGAAAACGAGGCAGAGGCAGGTCTAGATTAGGAATGTTACATGATCTAAAGATCCACTCATAGGTGGACATGAAGTCGAAAGCGGAAGACAGAGAAGCGTGGAAGCGTTGTACACCATGGACCTGCTAGTAGGCAGTGGACTAAGAGAAAGATACATGTATATATAATATTGTTTAAGTTTTTAATCTACAATTTAAATTATTTTATGAGAGAAAATTTTCTTATCGTAGATATAAATATCATTGTCCTACAGTTGGTCGTTAAAGGCTTGTTTGCTAAATTTTACATCGTCATTATTCAATGTCTAATTAAATTATTTTTTGAAATTATTGCAGTTACAGTTGTGGTATTAAGTAGAAAACCAGCAAAACTGAAGTTTCAATGCGCATTCTTTCAGATTCATCCCTCATTCATTACATTTCAATACTTTCAAAAATTTAAATGCAAAATTATATACAATTATAAGATAGAAGATCCTCGGAAGGGAATTTCATGACGTTGGGGCATAAATCATGAAGGAGCTCTTGCCAATGGCCAGATTTAATTTCCGGTAGAGTAAGAAGATTTTAACTGAAGGAAATAAGACTACGGGAGATATGATAGATTGGAAAAAGGTCAGATAGACTGTATGTTTTACTATAGCTTCATCCTTTGAAAGCTATGCATGATATCTTGAATTCCATGCCTATATCGATTGCAAGCCAGGGTAGATTCTTAACAAAATAAGTGTGGCAGTTGAAGTTTTAGTATTGCATACTAAGGAAGCAAAATAATTTTGTACATGTTGAAGACGAATTTTTAAATAGGTTCTCGGGAGCTAAGAGAGTTACAACATTCAAGTTTAGGCAATCGCCTTAAATTACACAGCGGCAGAATTAATATCAAGTGACTTACGCCTTTTACGTAGTTGTCGCGCATGAAAAAGGAAGAAAGACAGGGAGATGGAATATGTGCTTCAAAGATGAGATTTGAATCAAAAATTACACCAAAGTTACGTGGCGACTCTATGAACATTAAGGGAATAATTTAAAATGTATTGCATTAATCTTGTAGAGCGATAATAGACAAATATAAACTTATTCGAATAGAAATTCCTGATTATTGCCTCAAAGCTCCTTTTCGCTATGCTCTGCTATTTTGTGCTATGTTCAGACTGTAAGAAATCTAACATCCAAAATAGCCTGGGGTCAGAGAACATATCCCCCAGTTGACACACCACCCTGTGGATTCTTTAATGAAAATTGCCCGCCAATTGCTAAGAGCGGTTTGTATAGGTTTATACTATGTCTATAGAAATACATATGAATTTAAAATCTATAAGAAGTAAATGTATATTAAAAACTGGTAAAACTAATGTTAACGTCAGTTTCCTCTCTCGAAAGCGATGTCAGTCACGGGCGAGCCCACGATTTGAACACCGCACATAATGATCCGCGGTCGAATATCTTACCGGCAGCGCCACTGGGAAAATATTGTATTTCCTTATTAATCTATCTATCTATCTAAAATTCTACCAATCTAAGCCATCCATATATTCATCTATATATCCATCGATACATACATCCATCCATCCACCTATCCACCCATCTTCTATTTTCCATATACTTATTTATCCAACTACCTGTATCGGTCTGTTTCTTCGATTGATTGATTGATTAATTATAGAGACTACACAGATTTCTATTAATGGATTGATTATAGAGAGTACATAAATTATTGATTGATTGATTATAAAGAAAGCACACAAATTATAATAGCAGTAACAGTATCAGCCAGTGTTGTACTGTTCATCATTGGAGTTCTGAGTTATATCTTGAGGTAAGTGGTAAAATATATAACGTAGTATCGATCGGTAATTTTAATTAAGTCTTACTAATTCCACTTTCCATGTGCATTTACTTGTACATAATCTCTTCATTTCTTACTTATCAAGTTGTTGAATGAGGTAGTAGCAACTGGAATACGTAACTAAAGCTATATCTTACCAAAATTTGCTACAATTGTTATCTCAAAGTGGTTGTACCTTAAATTGTACAATTCTACCCTAAATTAAATGGCTTCAAAGTAGCCTAGTTGCCGATTAGCATCCAGTTTAGTTCTTGATCATTGACCTAGGTACAGCTCAGTGCCGCGTGAAAGAAATATTTTGTTACTGGCGTCTCCATCTCTAACATGCAGTATAGTGCATTATAGCCTACTATACATATCTAGCCCTACATGTATATGTATATGAATTTATATTCTGCATGTGCAGTGTATAGTACATACATGTACAGTATACAGTATATACTGCATAGGGGCGTATTTAAATCTGTTTTTATACATGTACATGTATTAGCATGGATATACATGTATACATAGTTTGTATATATTAATATAAATATACTCATATGCAATATATTCATATGCATGCATGCATATGAATATTATATGTCTTTATTATTTTATTGTCTATATATATATATATGCAGTATATATAAAACAAATATTAAAACTATTAAAACATCCCTATATATTAATATATATATATATATATACATGTATATATACTTTAAATATAGGTCTATACATACCACATGAGTAATATCAAAGAATATATTCAAAATTTCCGTATCTGAACATTATTCACCAATAATTTCTTCATTTTGAGCAAATGCGTAGAATGGGATCAGGTAAGGTCGTGGAAATTTACATGTACATGTACAAAAGCTGAAATCAAGTACAGAAAGTTAAGCAATAATTTTTATATTCTTTATTCGTATCAATCTTTACACAGTCTGGCTATATATTTGTATATATATGTATGTATGAACGCATCTATATTTACATATGTACATGTATATACATGTATATATGTATATATTATATACATATATATACATACATATATATATACATATATATATATATATACGTATATATATATATATATATATATATATATATATATATTAGGGGTGTACCGTATTTTATTTTTTCAAATCCGACAGAACCGGAACCAGGCTTCACCTGGTTATAATTATAATTTATAAAAACTATACAAAGATAATGTTAACGTCAGTTTCATCTCGCGAAAGCGATAACAGTGACATGGGAGCCCATGATTTTAACCCCACACACACTGTTCTGCGGTCGAAAGTCATCATCATCATTAAGATATTAAGTAATAACTAGTTTATCAGCGTTTTTGCTCAATCTATCATCACCATTGACACGTTCACTTGGTTCCTAGCGTATGTTCAATCAAGTTGTTCAAACAACATGTAGTCATTAACAGGCTCAATGAAATCATTACTGAATCATTAACTAGGTTATCAATATATGCTCAATCTCTTCATCATTGTTAAGTAATTTAATTAATAAAGATATGTTACATCAAGTCATCGTCACGAAGTCATTAACTGCCTCTATCAAATAATCATTGAATCATTAACTAAGTTATCAACATATACTCCCAAAGCATCACCATTACGGTGTCAACTACTCTAGGTTATTAGGGTATGATTAATCAAATCATCATCATTAAGTCTTAGGTTCTTCTTCTTTGAGGTAAATTTTGAGCAAATTTTAAAATATCAATTTAGTACTTTTTCTATTAAAAATAATTGTCAAAACCGGTAACAAAATTCGACCGGATTTGGCAAAATATTCCGGATCCGGAACTGGAACCGGACTTGCAAAAGTATCGGAATCCGATCAAACTGGAACCGGAATCCGGTACACCCCTAATATACATATACTGTATATAGGCCTATATATATATATATATATGTGTGTGTGTGTGTGTGTGTGGGTGTGTGTGTGTGTGTGTGTGTGTGTGTGAGTGTGTGTGTACATGTATGTTGTATGTGTGTATGTTTGCGTATGTATGTAACTTTTGCCTCAAGGCTAAGGATTCTCGAAGCGAAAATTCAGCAAATGATCTGGAAAATATCGTCAGAAGATCTGAATATACTAAACCAAAAGAAGCAAGCCTCTGACACACAGGTAACTATATTTTATTCATTATGAAATTAAGTGGCCTAAATTTAGAAACAATACTGCGCTAACTGCACGTTCATAACTTTTCTAAATGTAAAAAGGGTAACTTTGAACGGCTATCGAGTACACATGTATATCACGGTATAAAAATATTTCTTAGAAAATCCTCTAGTTAGCCGTTTTGCTATAATGTTCCAATTAGTACTAGCAATTATAACTGACGAGTATGAATGCACTTCATTTGGCTGGAGCCAGTGGTGACCTCGGTAAAATACTCGACCGCGGATCAGTGTGTGCGGGGTCCAAATCCTTGGCTCTCCCGTCAGTGACATCGCTTTCGAGTGAGGAAACTGACGTTAACCTTTGCTCTTTCTTAGCTTTAATCTAGCAATGTAAATCAAGTATCCAATTGCTCGCTATTAATTTCTCTTCCCCCACCCCCTTTTTCTAACTTTTTTGCACTGGAAAATCTCAGTTAATATAAATTTTATTTCTCGCGTCATTCTTTTTACAAAAGTTATACATCATCTGGAACTTAAGTACGATGCCCATATATTTTGATTTCGATGAATTCGATTTGATTGATGTTGATTGTGACAAAAGATTTTGATTTTATATATATATTTATATAATCTTAATTTCTGCAACCCTCGTTTGGAATTGACACCTGTAACCTTTTACTTAACTTTAATGCAATCAAAGAGTAAACATCGGTTGACTGCAACCAATTGCAATATTTTGACGCCCTAAAATGGTTAGATTTTGTCTAAAAAAGCTAAAGCTATGGTTTAACATCAGTTTCCTCACTCGAAGGCGATGTCAAGGACGGGCGAACCCAGGATTTGAACCCTGCACATGCTGATCCGCGGTCGAGTATCTTACCGACTTAGCCACTCGATTCAGCCAGCTCAGTTCTTTATCATCTTCAACAAGCATATCCATCAGTAGTTGCATAGGACTACATGTGTAGATTGAAAAATGTGTAGATATATGCTATTTTGAAATGAGACTTTTATCATTTGTTACAATAATTTTTAAAAGTATTTCTGTGATAATAAAGTAAATTATGTTTCGTAGAATTGCAGTAAATATTTGAGTAGTAGTTATGATATCACGAAAGCTGCACATTTTAGACATGTAATAGTGTATATCATGAAAAATGGCACAGAACAGAAATCTTTCCTAGTTTCAAAAGGAAAAACTCTTGAACGCAATACAATTCGTTGCAATAAAGTAATTATGGATTAATTAAAGCGTGACTAAATAAAATATCATAACCCTTATAACTCTACAAATAACATTGGATTATAATAGAGGTAAAAGCAGCCAATTAGAATTAATAATATAATTTATACACCTACATCAAAGAGTCAACATGACTTGTAAGTATGGCTATAAAACTCTTTAGTATGGCACAGTCTATTTAAATGGTGCGATGCACATATTCCTTAATCACAATCAAATTTAGCAGCGAACTTTGCAGAGCTCATGATGAAACTACTGCCATTAAGTGTTTGCACGGTTATAAATAGAAGTATAGAAGGATGGACTGACTCTAAATATGGGCAACTATTAGTTGCCTTCAGTGGAAGCAGAAGAGAAAACAAAAAGTTGTGAGAGTTGTCAGTTAATCAACTATTAGCCACGCAATTTTGAAAATGCCCTGTTTGGCTCTTCGGCAATTCCTCTGAATAAGGCCTATAACATAAAATGAACTTTTTACCGTCCTTGGAAAAGTCTCACGCCTCATTTAATTCAAGTCTCCATTAAAATCTAACAGAACTGAGATGTGTGAATTTAAAATGTTAAATTTTCTCCTTCAGAAGTTCTGAAAATATTGTTAAAGTATTTTTTAATTTGACGAAATTCTCAAAATTCCGCTAGGTGTTCAATTTTTGCCCAATCCTTATATCCTCAATTTTTGTTCAAATATCGCTACAAAATGCATTTCTGAGCACTAAAGTACCCTGATCCCGTTTCCACTGATCTATATTTTTTATACAAAATTCTTCATAATTTACTTCTTCGTACATTAAATTCTGCTAAATATTTCTATTACCAAAATTGTTTTCGTTCAAAAGATGGCTCAATAAAGGACGCGTCAATAAACTTCGATCACTTTTCGCTCACAGTCGATCGATCTCAAACGAACACAAACCATCGATCACAAGATCGCTTAGTAATTAAAGTTTTACAACTTTTAAGTGCCTGTTCCTGTGATAATAATAATTCCCATTTAAGCTGATCAGATAGCAAAAGGTTTAGAATTGTTATTAAATAAGGCCAAGATAATGGAACAAATATTTCTTCACTGAATGAAGGAGTTGCTCGGTTTTCGCTCTCTCTTTCTCTCTATACCTTTTTTCTCGCTATCTCTCTCTTTTTCACACACTCTCCTCTCTTTGTCTCTGTCTGTATGTCTGTCTGTCTCTCTGTCTCTTTCTAACTCTATCTCTCTCTCTCTCTTTCTCTCTCTCTCTCTTTCTCTTTCTTTCTCTCTCTCTCTCTCTCTCTCTCTTTATATATATATATATATATATATATATATATATATATATATATGATGCCTGTATATATATATATATATATATATATATATATATATACAGTTCTATAGTTCTTTTAATTTTAATTTGTTAATTTTATAGTTCTGTGGTCAGACGAGTCATGATGTATGGTTCGGAATGTTGGGCACTGAAAATGGAACATTTGCAGAGTTGCGTCTAATATAAATATATATATATATATAGATCATCAAAGATATATATATATAGATCATCATCTTCCTTTAAATCCCAGTTTAACCAGGGTCGGGATACGAATAGACCTTATCCAGTCCTCCCTGTCCCACACCATATCATCAGTCAATCCCCAACTTTTCATATCCTTCTTAATTCTCGCATCCCACGTCAATTGCGGTCTACTTCTCTCTAGCTTAGCATCCAGCTTTTCCCTCCAGACTCTTTACTACATCCTCATCTGCCTTTCTCACAATATACTCTATTCATCTCCATCTCGACTGAGCCAACCTTTCCCGGATCTCCTCAACATTCAAATTCATCCTCACATATTCATTTCCCATTCTGTCCTTCCTAGTTCTTCCACACATTAGACGCAACATTCTCATTTCTACCACATGTAAACTCTGCAAATGTTCCATTTTCAGTGCCCAACATTCCGAACCATACATCATGACTCGTCTGACCACAGAACTATAAAATTTGCCTTTCAGTCTTAGTGGGATTCTCCTATCACACAGCACTCCACTAGCTGCCCTCCACTTTGCCCATTCAGCCTAAATCCTACTAGTAACCTCCTTTTCAAACTACACATTATCCTCTATTACAGACCCCAAATACTTAAATTCTGTTGCCTTCCATAGCCCCACATCCCGACTTACTACTCTATCTCCACTAATCATATCACCCTTCCATTTACTCTCCAAATACTCCTTTTTCCTTATATACCCTCAGTCCTTTACTTTCCAAAGCATGTATATATACATAAATAAATACATGTATATATACTGCATATATATATATATACTGCATATATATATATATATATATATATATATACGTACATATATATATATATATATATATATATATATATACATGGAACGTACTATATTTACTGCAGTATATGTATCTAAATATATGCATTGAAAATATTGTTTGTTTTAAAGATAAACTTGAACAAGGGTTTGTACTTTTCCCGTAATTGTAATAAATATAAACTCTTACACAAGTACGAAACGATTCTGAGCCCTTGAAATAATTACAATGGAAATAAATGGCGTCTCTCTAATTGCAAGACTGCACTAACTTAGTTAAATTGCAATTACTAAATACAATTGATATCTAGAAAACAAATTCGAATGTCATTCTTCATGGAATCGCTTTTTGTGTAAAGTAAGTTTGCCGGTGCAAGTATTCAGGAATATAAAGTTTAGCTTCCTTGATTAGATGGACACGAATTATTTCAGTTTAACTAGTAACGGAATATTGATTTAGATTTGTTTTTAGCAAATTAATATTTATCTTAGAAACAAGTTAAGGAACTCTCGTATTGCAACAGTTTGTTCTAAATAAAATGTTTGCGTTTCAGAAGAACTATCAACAGAAATTTGCTTCAGTCGTTATTGTTCTACTCTCTGTTGCAAATAATAATGGGGATATAGAAAATGCAGGCTTTTTAAAACTAAAGGTCTAATTTTTATATGGATTCACGTGTTCCTAAGATTTGACTATCGAAGAAACATTGTAAAAGTGTTACAACTATACTTTGTAACACTTGTTAGAAAACTTTGTTAGACTACTATAATATAGTTCTCGCAACTTTCTACTTCAAAATGATATCTCTGCTATCCCTTTTGAATTTTTTACTACACCGCTAATAGCATTTTCGATCTCTCTTTTCTCAGTTTTTTGTTCAGGAATTTGAAGACGAGTAGATACATAGAGTTTGAAGTGTCAATTGATTGTGATAGGCCTACTGGTCCAATAATGGGTAATTAATTACTGGATGTACTGAGTGTAATTTTGCATAGTCACATAATTCAGTATTTCATAACTCAGCAGCATAGTGGCAGGCTCCGGAAAATCTGAAACAATCGCTCCTAGGCTGAATTGAACACTCTTATATTCAATTTCGGGACGTGATGATCATTCAAAAATATAAGCAATTTACTGGGTCGGTAACAGTTTAAATATCTACATGTATTACAAGTGATATCGATAATATCTGATGATCGTTTCACTATAATATAGGCTATTTACTTTTAGTTCGTGATTGACTGATTGACCTGTTGACTAATTGATTATTATATTTATTGATTGACTACCACCACAGTTGTTACAAGGAAGCAGTTGCAGGATTCTACAGTCGAGCAGAATGACAATAAACAGTCAGATGGCGTCAGTGGTAGAGTGTGAGAGAGGAGAGATGCTGGCAGTGTACAAGGGACTCACTGTTCTGCTGCTCAACATGTCCAGTCAATATGTCAACCTCTCCAGATCTCATCTCATTTTTCTCGTCAATGTAAATTATATATATATATATGTATATATAAAAGCATTATATATATATAGGCCTATATAACTTTGTGCACTGCATATTGGCATGTCCATGACATATTATAACTCCTCTAACTCCTCCACATATTTTTAACCTCTGCCTTTCTCTCCATATCAACTTATGAATTAGTTACCAAATCATCAACATTCAAATCTCAGACTTCCTCTAAACTTCTCCCCTTTCATTCTTCTCATGATTCTTACATTTTAAGTGCCTTTACTAAATCTCTTGGTGACCATGGCATGCAAAGCGTACGGCATCTGTGAAGCACCCAAGGTTCCGGCTGACCGTGGAATTCTTCGCATTCTCTTCCCACTTAAGGTGTGCAAGGGACTGAAGGCCTTATCTTCGTAGTTATATGCCATATTATCTTACTGAAAGGTGCGCTGCTAGATGATGTGGCTTTGGCTTCCTTTGGCTTCCTAACGCTCCTCCTTAGTCACCTTCTACGACACGTGCTGTTTATCTACGTTTGATCCATTCAACGGTGTGCCGGAATCAACACACACACACACACAATATATATATATATATATATATGTATATATATATATATATATATATATATATATATATATATATATATATACCCCTGCGCTATTTAGAATGTTTAAATAGCGTAGCAGTAACGTCTAACGTCATGAAGTTTTAAAAGACAAATCCTGAGGTGAATTGAACCATCGTGGGTTCGAATCCCGGCCGCGCTGAGCTGAGAGTAAAATCTCGGACATTTACTGGACTGGTTATACGGAAGATGGTCTAAATTGCCTAACGGATTAAATATGTGTGGTTTTAAAAGTGATATCAGCATAGTGATATCATAGATATCAGCATAGTTGATCATTTCACTATAATGCGTGTTTACGTTTTACTTTATATATATATATATATAGAGAGAGAGTATATAGATATTTATATACATGTATATATGTATATATTTAATTTGAAATCTAATGAAATTTGTATTTCCTAGAATAGGCTAAAGAATCAATAAATCTTGAAATAGCTACTTTCAAATTCTATAAAGGAATTGAACAAATGGCACTCAATAGCAGTAGGTGATGGTCCAAATAATGGATTATACATTATCAATAACTATATGCTAATAACTAATAACTATAGGCCTATGCAATCAAATACTATATATATATCAATATTGTTTTTTATCGAAAATAAAATTTGATATTCTTATTCTAATATCTCTATTACATTAAGACAATTACCATGTAACGTCAGATTACGTGTACATTATTTTGGTTCGTTTTTTCAGTTGAAGGAGTTAAATCATGAAAATGTGCAGACGTTTATCGGAGCCTGTGTGGAACAACATCTGGTCTGCTATGTGCTGCAGATCTGTTCTAGAGGAACTCTTCGGGTAAAGTGACTGTATTTTAATAGGCCCTATTTATTAATATTTAATGGGACCGTAGAGTCTCTCCTCAATTTACTTTATTGTATGAAATATGATTGAAAAATTCTTTTTCTTTAAGATAAATACTTTACTTCTTCTGAAGCAACATCTACTTCACCTTATATGAAATCAATCCGTGAGATAACCATAGTGTTCAATTTTATGAACATTATTATACATGTAATAATAATACATGCATATTATATGTATTATAAATCATACATTAGATTGTGTGAAATTAGCTTCTTTGAAAGTTCATAAGTATCTATTTGTAATTTCATTTATGGCCTCTTTTTCCGACAAATACGTTATCAGAAGATATCATATTTGTAATTGAAGGCTTTAAGGCACAGGCACATATTTTATCATGCATTCTACTGTTAAGCTCACAAATGAGCACAGTGTAAGTAGACGTTGACTTCATCAAACTAACTAAATAATTTTTCACAACAAAGTGGAAGGGAAGTCATGAAGGCTTATTTTGTCATATGGAGTTATCGCCATAATTTTCTTTACTTATTTCGATTTAACGTGTTTGCAGTCAATACTTGATGAGGACGATGTAAAACTGGACTGGTTCTTCAGAATGTCGTTGATAATAGATTTGACAAACGTAAGTTTCAATACGCTTTATTTCAAAGTTGTCGGTTGGAAAATTTACGAAGTTTCGATAGCATAGCGTTGGAATGTGAATATGGAGAAGAATGGAGAAGGTTAGCTGGATACAAAAAGTTATAAATGAAGAGTATGGGTACAGATAGACAGTTGATAAATGTTAAAAGAAATTTAGAAGAAGAACTGGATAGGACAAATTCTAAGGGAAGATAGTCTATTAATGAAGGTCATAGAAGGTAAACTGAAAGGAAAAAGAAAAAGAGGCAGACAGAGATTAAGAATGCTAAATAATTTAGATTCACACTTAAGTGAGCATGAAAGGAAAACGGAAGATAAAGTAGTAGCGTTATAAAACATGGACCTGCCAGTAGCCGTGAACTAAGAGTTAGAGAAAAGAGATTTAGCAAAACGGTTACGTAAGGATATTTTGATGTAAGCCCTATTTGGTATTTGTACATGGAGCTGAACAATGACCAGAGTTTTACAACAAAGTCTCTGTAGATTACGCGGTAGCTTTTGCATAAAATTATACAGTATATATCTGCAGGTATTATTTAGTACTTAATCAGTATTTTAGTACAAGTTTCATATTAAGTTGCCTATTGAATTCGATTGTGCAGTTACTCAATGAAAAAGTCATCATTATGCTAAAATCATATCTAGGAAAAGACGTATTCTAAATTATGTTAAAACTGTAAATTCGAAATTAAGATATATTTTATGCCAGAATTTATATAACCTTTAGTTTTATTTCTCATGTCTTTCTTGCTTGCATTCATTATATGCAAAACGACGCACTGGTCACTGACAGGGCATGGTATATCTGCACAAATCCAAAATTCAGTCACACGGAGATCTGAGCAGCATGACGTGCAGAGTGGACAACCGATGGACACTCAAGATCTCGTGTCCAGTCCTGGAAGCTTTCAGGACTTCCTCGTCAACTGTGAAAGCAGAGAGAGATGATAATGATGGAGCACTCAAGCAGAATGAAGAAGAGAAAGATAGAGAAAGATATTGGAAAATGTTGTGGACCGCTCCAGAGTTGCTTCGTATGAGCGTAGGACCTGCCTATGGAACTCAGAAGGGAGACGTCTACAGCTTTGCTGTTGTAGTGCAAGAGATCGCTTACAGAGTTTCACCACTGTTTGTGGTAGACGATAATCTTAAAGGTAAATAAAACACATTGTAATGAACAACCTTGATAATTGTTTAGACATCGAATAAATCTTGATACTTAGCAACAATATATAGTAAATATATGTATATAATATTAAGTGTTATTTTATGAATGGAAAATACACGGAAGCATTATACTGTTCAAGCCCAGTAAACAGTCGTCATTTTGCAATAATCTCCTCTTTTTGAAGCCTTTTGAAGCAATTCGGAATGTAATAACTAATAACAAAAAATATATTCGAAGTGTAACTAAAATGAGGAAAACAATCTACGGTAAAGCAACCAGCTCAAACGAACGAACAAGAAAAAGATAAACAATAGAATAATGTAGTACTTTATTAGGGCCTACTACAATTATGACCCAATAGTAAAAAGTCGAATAGAAATTTTACAAGAACTGGGGCAAGGTAAAATAATGTTAGGAACTGCAACACTGAAAAGAAACGAGCTGAAAGAGGTGGATATCGATGATGTCTTTTTAAGTAAAGTGCTTCAGAACATTGCTTCATAATTTGTATGTGTGCTAAGTTAACTCGACCATGCAATGCTGAGCAAAAAGAGATAATCACCTGTTCCGCGATGCGACTCTTAATTGTTAATTGGCAATTGTTATTACTATGTTATTTTTTAGTATTTTATTTTATTTAACATGCATGCTACGTATGTTTCTGCTAGCCTCTAATTCTCTATTTTGTATATTTGTTCTTTTAATATATTTTACTTTTACAGATATTATCCAGAGAGTGATTTCAGACGAACATGAAAGTGTATATCGCCCAGACTTACCGGTATTGGCAGGTGTAACTGAAGGAGCAGAGATAAGAGATCTGATAGGCAAATGTTGGAAAGAAGCTCCTAGTGATAGGCCTTCATTTGATGAAATAAGCAGAATCATTAAGAGATTAAACACTGGAAGGTTATTAATTAATTTTTTATCTGAGTTTATTTCTTTCATTTCTCACGTAAATTTCACCATGGTCCAGATTTAATTTGTGCCTACATGTTGCATGAGCCAGATTGGCTGTTAGGTTTGTGAACTGTACAGGATTGTATGACCTTTAAGGTGTTCTTAATAAATAATTTAATTAATTTATTAATTACAATCTTTTTTGGGATTATACGGTTTTTTAATCTTTTCTGTTTGCTCTAAATATTTCAGTTTTACTCCTATTTCTATCTCTCTCTTTTCTTCTTTCTGTCATTCTCTCTCTCTCTCTCTTTCACTTTCTCTCTCTCTCTCTCTCGCTCTCTCTCTCTCTTCCGGCGTTTTCTACTGTTTTTTCAAATAACCCATTCAATCAAATCAGAAATCTCTGATTTACTAAGTTATTAAATTTGGAGAGGGGATTTAGCGCACTCAGTTAAGCTGTGCGTCAATTGAACAGTTGCTCGCGGTTAGTAAATTGTGGACGACCACTTTGGGGACCGAGTGTCCACAGCTTTAAATGTACATAATTCCCATGATGTTGGAGGTTATTCTTAAATCCGCGCCGGCTGCTATTGGAGCGCCAACAAAAGGCAACGATTACCAATAACCATGGAGAGGAAAGGAGGACATATCGAAAACTACAAAGCTGCATCTAAGAAAGGAAAGGATACTATGTAGCATATACGGTACGTCATGAGTGTAGCTGTACGGAATAAATAAATAAATACAAGTAAAGATAAGTATGCCAGTATTGAATTAGAATTATGCGCCAATTTTTCTTCTTATTTTCGACAACATAAACACAGCAATATAGTAACGTTAACAAGCAAAAAAATAGCAAAAGAAAGAAATGATAAATTATGCAAAGACTACTAAATGACGACGTTATAAAATATTTAGAAAACTCTATGTGATGCATTACAGAAAATGGCGTGTCTTGATATAATATACGCAGTCGTACTCGAAACTTACTTCTGACGCATTTATTGACATTCAAAGTTGCTACATTTTAACAGGAAAAAAGAGATTGTCGATATTGTATTGGAAAAGCTGGAGAAATACGCGAACAATCTGGAATCCATAGTGGATCAGAGAACTCTGGAACTCTTGGAGGAGAAGAAGAAAACTGATCAACTTCTCAATAGAATGCTACCACCGTAAGTTAATAAATCAGTAGCTTTACAATCTCATTGAATTTTTATCTTATAATTTTGCATATTTGAATACTAAAATGTGCTTCGGTCTCAAATTATTGATATCGAATACTAAATTTAAAATTATGCTGATAGGCTGACCATTGCCAAACTTCTCTCCTTCTAAAAATTTAGGAATCTGGGCGCTCTCAAACATCAGACCTTAAAGAGAGTAACCTATAGAATTCAGATAATGAAAGTTTGGTGATGATTTCAATACCAAACGAAGATCAAAAGTTCAACTCGCGCTGGTCTCAGGGACATTGAGACCGTTTGGAAAATTCTTCTAGCTAGAAACAATGGTGGAACACTGAAGTATTCTAACACTATCCTAACCGATGAGACTCATCCGAGGTGTGGTTACTGCAGACATTCGCTCTGGTCTCAGGGAACCAGAGACTGTTTGTAACAATGTTCGTTTAGTCTGAGAACTAGATCATCAATCAGTCAAGTAGACTGCTGCTTTGGTTGATCGGTTGTTCAATCACGGCGATGCTCGGGTTTCAGGTGTACATCTGACGTCTTGAAGTGTAGCCTTCGGGCTATTGGCCTTGATGTTTAACCCACATAGAGAACTGGGAAATGCGCCTTTCGTATTAACCCATGAATTCTGGAACGCTGACCATCAAAAAAACCTGTGCCTGTCGAGATGTGTCCTGTGAACCTACACTGTATGCATAATCTGCGCTTGGCCTCTAGTCGTGTCTGTCTGTCTGTCTGTCTGAACGAACGCTGTCACCGCGCAAGTATGAATTTTATTGCAGAGTCATATTCAAAATTCTTTAATATTGCCGCTAGTTACAGCTGCGTCAATTGTCCCCTATATTTCTCTCGAGTGTAAATGTTTTTGCATCGTAATATTTATAATGTCCAATTAAAACACCTTTTTCATTTAAAAGAAATATTTAGATATTGGTTTCATGAAATGCGTATGGTACGTGGGTAGAGAAACAGCCTTTAGGATTAAGAGGTTGGGGGTACATTATAGGTTAAGTTAAAAGTGATCACCTTTCCTAGATGTGTGCACTACTATTGGTTCATTAACACCATTTTGTCCTATATATCATGAAGCATGCATATGAGGTGCGATGTTAATTTCCTCTATCTTCAAATATTCTTCTTGTTAACAATCTAAATTTTTTAATGACACTTACAGTTTACTTTCACAGTCACCATACCAGGTCGCGAAAAAGTAGCACACAAATTATATTTAGCATCACTTGGAAGCCCTTTCACTTACGTGCTTAAAATGCTTCAATATAATAGGCAGATAATATGCATAATATGCATATGCATATTTTAAGATAATATGCATATTTTCAATATAATATGCATAAATTTAAGCGTATTTCGTTAATAGATGGCGAGTTACTGGCCTCCTTGTCAACCTATTTTTAAATATCCAATGCTGGCTTCATTATTGAATTACTAGATGTAACCGTGTGCAAAAACTCAAGTTTGGGGTTTGATTGAAAATTTCGAAAACTTGACTGGATTGTGTACTTGCATTATATGCATGTTACTAACTTAATAATAAGTCTTAACTTAGTCTGCTGAAGCATAGTGTTTCCTAAAAGTTGATTTGTGTCTCGTCATCCCATTTTAACCTGTACATCTAATTGTGAGCATTTTACGAGAAATGGGATGTTTCACATAAAACTTAAAATCACTACTGTTGGTTAAATTAAACTGTCATCTGCATTTTTATTCTTTATGGACAATCAGAGTTGTAGCAGAGCAGTTGAAGTTAGGTAAATCCGTGCCACCCGAGATGTTCTCAAGTGTTACTATCTACTTCTCAGACATAGCAGGTTTCACGTCTCTCTCCTCAGAGTCGACTCCTATGCAGGTCGTTGATCTACTCAATGATCTCTATGGAACATTCGACAATGCCATCTCAAGGCATGATGTGTACAAGGTAAGATCAGAAAGTCAACTGGAGTCTATTGAGAATGAATCTCCGCCTAAATATTCCAAGACCTAATTTGCAGCTAATAAATTATGTTGTCCGTATGTTGTGAAACGATATATATGCTCTCCAAATTTAAGTATATCTCTTTCTAATAACATGTTTAGATAATATAGTATTTGAATTTATTTATACCATTTATTCATAGATAGAAAGCTAATTCTTCGCTTAATAGTTTTGTTTAGAATTTCGTGAACTTAGATTTTAACTGTCTGTGAATTGAAAATTGTTCTAGGATTTTAAGAGCAAAACATAAATTTTTTGTCATCGAGATATCCAAACTTTAACATCGAGATGATGATGGGAAATTTGATCGATAAGAGTGCAAAATGTTAGAAAAATCTGTGATACGAAATTGATTGAGCCGGTGGCTTGTTGGCAAGTTGTTCGACAGCGGGTCAGTAGGTGGAGCATTCAAATCCAGCGCTCTCCCCGTCACTGGCATGATATACGAGCAGGAAACTGATGTTCAACTTGGTTTTAGATCTATTAATATGTGCACTACATGCATTTTATATACTTATTTTTAGATATTTGCGTATCTATGCTGTCGCTGCAGGAACAGCACATATGATGTGTTATATAGTCGTACCTGATATTATCCCTGGATGAAGAAACGGATGTTAATCTTTTATTATTATTTATTATTATTATATGTTCGAAAGATTGATTCATTGATATATTGATAAAGCTGGTAATTGTTTCTCAATTTAGGTAGAGACTATAGGGGACGCATACATGGTGGTTAGTGGAGTGCCGGTACAGAACGGAGGTAGACATATCATGGAGATATGTAACATGGCACTGGATCTACTCAGTGAGGCGTCTGTCTTTAAGATCCGTCATAAACCTGAAGCAGCTCTCAGAGTCAGGATTGGTATCCACACCGGACCCTGTGCTGCAGGTGTGGTAGGACACACGATGCCTCGCTACTGTTTGTTTGGAGACACAGTCAACGTCGCCTCCAGGATGGAATCAACTGGAGAGGGTTCGATTAAATATTTCTAATGCTTGTTGATTACCTCTAGCGTTTTAACAAGTGGCAAGTCTAAGGTACATATTAATATTCAGATTCTGCTTTAAGGCTTTATAAAAAGCACTCCACATATCAATAAGTTGCAAAAGCCAATGTCTTATCTACATTTTATGTAGCCGATAGCTTTGAAAAATATATCTTCAGAGGTGATTTCCCGTTGCCTTCCTCAATTCTTGCTTATTCGCCTCTTACGACACATGAAGTTTACGGTTGGTCTCTTTAATATCCCGTGTAGTATCCCGTACACAACGTGGGATATACATTACCTGTTATCAATTCATTATCTCTCATATTTGAAATCGCATAATTTGCAGGTTAGGCCAACGTCATTGCTACATCTTTGCATAAATTCTTCGCGAAGGAGCGTGTAGTTCTGACTAAAACTTTCAAATGACTCTTTTTGTAAAGATTTATTCCAGGCTTCACTGTTCATTTTCCAACTTCTTCTCTTAGTAAATTAAACTTACAAGTTTCAACTAATTTGAATCGTGCATGTATATTTTCAGTTTACTATTTCATATATATTTTTGCTCACAGGCTTGGGTTTGTCTCAATGTGTTCTATGTTGTCATTTTTTATGTTGTTTTTGCTTCTGTCGATCTCTCTCTCTTAGTGCACTGCCTAATGGCAGGTCCACGGTATATAACGCCTGGTTATATACCATGGTAGTGGATTTTTTAATCATTTATAACATTGTTCGTGATGTGCCATTATTCTTGAGGGGATTCTGCTTATGACGAGGTTTGTCCCCTATACCTTCCACAGCTTCCTGTGCCTTCTTCTGTCGATATAGTTTAAATATATAAATTGAATCAGACAAATACAGAAATGACGAAATATTGTACATGTAATATTTATCTTACTTATTTTATTTAATATATTCTAAAAAGATTTAGATTTTGAAGGAAAGCCGTGCAGTGTTGTACTTAATATAATAGAGTACAAACCTGTACATAAATTTCTATCGATTGTGATAAGTAATTTGGCGGATAAGATTTAGAATTAGAAGGAAACTTGTGCGTAACATTTATCTCGCAATAGTTTCCTATTCTCGTTCTAAATCTGACGGCCACGATCAACCTTGCACAAAATATCAGTTGCAATTATATCTTCTGTTACAAAACAACAACCCATTAGAGTGCTACTGCATCCTATACACGCATAGAGTAACACCATTAAACCAAATCAATATGAATATAAACATAGTGATAACGAAGGATTATTCTTATGTCTGCACTAAGCGCAATCTTAAAGTAATCACTACTAAAAATCTGTAAGTGTGGAATAAATAAATAGTACATTAGAAGCAAAAACTTAGGAAGGGTATTTTGCATCAAGCATTTTCGAAGAAAGAAAAATATAGGAAACCCGTATAAATATTGTAATAACACAAATACATTTACCTCTCTTGGACTATGCACGATAATTTGCTTTGGAAAATAAACTGGTAAGGCTAAGGTTAGCCTCAGTTTCTTCACTCGAAAGCGATGTCAGTGACGGGCGAGCCCAGGATTTGAACCCCGCAAATACTGCTCCACGGTCGAGTATCTTACCGACTTCGCCACTGGCTTCAGCCAGTCTGCTGTCATGTTCACATTCCATCATTTTATAATTTCTGAAACTTTAAAGTTAATATATTTTATTAATACATTTTCGAAGAAAGAAAAATATAGGAAACCCGTATAAATATTGTAATAACACAAATACATTTACCTCTCTTGGACTATGCACGATAATTTGCTTTGGAAATAAACTGGTAAAGCTAAGGTTAGCCTCAGTTTCTTCACTCGATAGCGATGTCAGTGACGGGCGAGCCCAGGATTTGAACCCCGCAAATACTGCTCCACGGTCGAGTATCTTACCGACTTCGCCACTGGCTTCAGCCAGTCTGCTGTCATGTTCACATTCCATCATTTTATAATTTCTGAAACTTTAAAGTTCTTGAAGGGTACTTTGTATCAAAAAGGACAACAATTCGGTAAAAAAAGCTCAAAATTTGAATTATGTTTACAATTTCAAGGTAATATTTAATGTCCAATATAGTATTCTTAGAGAACATTAACTCCGGAAGTATATGTAATGATTGAAGGAAGGATGTAAGTATATGCACATAAAAGGAGGCAATTAAATTATTTTCTTTATTTAACTCCCAATAGCTTAGTTCCTCAGCAGGTTTGTTCCTCAGTGTTCTCCAGCATAGATTCACACGAATACAAGTATAGCAATTTATATCATAAATCTATTTGATTGCAGCCTCTAAGATCCACTTGAGCTCAGAAGCGCACGACTCACTACAGACATATCCTGGGTACCACGTGCAGGAGAGAGGTGAGACGTATGTCAAGGTTAGTCTATGCATTACCATAGTTAGTGTAGTTGTTTATTTTATAGCTATCGGCTTCTCTAGGACATTTTATATTACGTGAAGATAGAACGCAACGAACTTATTACTGTTATCTATAGTAGCAGGCCGGGGATATATGTGTATGTATATATATATATATATATATATATATATATATATATATATATAGGGTGGGGGCAAGAGGTCTGGACCTCCCCCTCCAAATGTTCGGCGATAGAAATTGTAAAGTATGTACAGAGTGTTCCAGAATAAATGAAACTAATTTGAAGGCTAATAACTTTGACAATTTTTATCCCAACGTCTTACTTGATCAACAACGTCTTACATTAAATTAAGAAGACAATTCTCCTTTCTATTAATTCGGTAAATATCTAGGAGATATTCTCACAAATGTTTGAGAAAGTGCCATTATTCGCCGATATGAATATGTAATTTTTACGTAATATGATCGCCTGTATGAAAGTAAACCTGCAAGAGTTTATTGAACCGTAGAACTGGCCACCTAACAGCCCTCCCCCTGATTTGAACCCGATTTACTATTCGATTGCTTACTATTGTCTTCAGCAATTAGTCTATAGTGAACTGATACACGACGATGAACATTTGAAACAAGTCAATGTTCTCCGCTGGACCCAGAGATCAGTCTGGCAGTCGTGAACTTGGCAAATTGGTCAGTGGTCCCAGCGGGTGAATGCAGTTATTCGGGCACATGGTGGACACATTGAACATTAGTTTAATTAATTCTCAATTCATTTAGGACATGGATAGAAACTGCAATGCTTTTTCTGAAATAGTTGAGGCCTAATGCACAAAATGTTAAATTCTTTATTTTCATATCTTCAGTTTTCACGCAAATTCATTAAAAATTACATATCGGCGACTGATGATAATTTCTCAAATTGTGCACTAGCATCTCTTATATATTTAGCAAGTGGATAGAAAAGGGAATTGTCTTTAATTTATTGTAGGGGCCTATCAAGTAGGACGTTTGGATAAAAATTGTCAAAGTTATTAGACTTCATTTATTCAGGGCCACCCTGTACATGAGAGTAAAAACGAGTGTAGAGTTTATGTAAAAAGTGAAACTTTGTCCCGGAGAGTAAGAGTGAGAGAGTGTAGCTATGTTTATATTTTAGACAAATCATATAAAGTAAAAAATTAAACACGCATTATAGTGAAATGATCAACTATATTGATATCTACCACTTTTTAATACCACATGTTTAAACCGTTAGGCAATTTAGTCCATTTTCCGTATAACCAGTCCAGTGAATGTCCGAGATTTTACTCTCAGATCAGCGCGGCTGGGATTCGAACCCGCGATAGTTTAATTCACCTCAGGATCTGTCATTTAAAACTTCATGACGTTACCCCTACGCTCGTGAGACATTAAAAAAATATATGCAATCGTACATACATTCAGGCCAAAATACACACATACAGATACTAGGTCATCAATGAACGAAGAAGGCGTGGCTCTGTCTAAAATAATTTTCTGACCCCTTAAAAGATTCTTAGATCTACCCTGTATCGAAGTAGTCTAAACTAAATTTTTAAATTTTTATCTTCTAACAATATTCTTTTGAAAATTATGAATTTACATGTGGGCCTAGCTAGTCGCTTTTGCCTCTTTTTATTCTGCTTTATTAAATATTTCACAAGGATCTACATTGTATATACTAATTTAAGGACAAACAAAAATAGGATTTAATAATAAATTCATTAATAAATAATAGTAACATTCTACAAAGATCGGTCTGTAAATTTAAAATCTATCGATTATTTTTATACATGTTTAAACCGCTTGGCTGCTCGTTATTATTTAATTATCCATGTTACCAGTCCAGTGTCCAGTATTTTACTCCTTGATCTGCTGAAGCGATAACTGTTCCCAGGACCACAAGAACAGAAACTTTTTTAGATTACTTTACGCTCTACACTATTAACTATTGAGGTACTTAAACCTTAGGGAATCACATGAGTGTGTGAAAGACAGTCAATTTTTCACGATATTTACTATTAGGCTTACGTAAATTACCTTTAACCAGCCTAGTGTGGAAGTCTAATGAATTTCAGACGAGAAGTGACAATTAAGCTTTTAAGCTTTTTATCATTTTCCTAGCTTTTGACTGAGTCGACTCAATTGCTCAAATTGCTTTAATTTTATTCATTAATGTCTTAGATTTTACTTCCTTTTCTGACTCATATTGAAGATCTATATCTACATAGGTCTACGACTTCTCTGTTTCAACGATTCACCCCAAGCCTACAAGGCCTACACTGGGATTTCGAGGCCATACAAATTATTATCGATCTTCATCAAGAACATTTGTTTGCTAATTTCTCGATTGTAATTGACAGGCCATAGTATTTCAATAATTATTTTAACGAACTTTATTTTGTTATTGCAGGGAAAGGGATTACTGAAGACGTACTGGCTTTTGGAAAGAACAAATTACAACTGAAGTGCCCCATTGATAGAACTGAAATTGATAAATTTCAAAAGAATATACTAGAATGTGTCTGATATCTATGTATTGAAGATTATCTGTCGGACGTTAAGTAGACGCGGCTTTCAGACGACAAAATTACACAGTGCACTTACTACATTAACGATTAAGCTCCGCTTCGTCAATGAACATTATCCATAATGTTCAGTGAAAGATCAAAGTTCTCATTCCTTTGTTACGAAATATATATTTGTAAATCTCTTTCTATAGTCGAACTATGTTACTACATTCGAATTGTTTTTGAGTCAACAGCAAAAACGAGCTTAAACGAGCAGTAGTACCCTAGAGATATGGTGAATATATTTTGGCAATATACATAGTCTTACTAGAGTAAGTAAAGTTGTATTTCTTCTCTTTTATACTTTTAATTAAGGACCATAGTTATGATCGACGGCTAAGTGTGTATTCGCAGGGAATATGATGCGTACGGTTTAACAGGTCATTATTCATTTTAAAACCTGCCCCTTGCAATGATGGACTACCTTTGTACAGCGCAAGTTTATATAATCAGATAGCCAGCTATTCCAATTTTCTTTAATTTTCAGTGTATCAGTGATTTTAGTAGCATACCTATCTGCACATAAGAAGGACGCTAAAGATTATTGACATATTACTCTAACTTTTAACACTCCGTATACTTGTATAGAGCACGTGTCTTTCAAACGATCGGTAGGGTTTTCGATTGGGAATCTGTCGGTTTAGTTTTCAAATACCAGATTGTCTCATACTGATACCCCGTGAAGAGATGAAAGTGACGTAAATTACTAGTTAGTCTGTTCACTCTTAAATTTTTTTTAGGTATAAACAATGCGCAATTCCCATGTTTGGTCCGGGATACTGAAGAATGGACCAACCGTTAGTTGCACGTATCGTATGAGGCAACAAATCAAAAACTGAGGAAGGCAACAGCATAGTCAAGCTATAGTCTATATAGATATAGATGGAGCATAGCCATTTGTGAAGGGATTAACTTGTTATCTATAAAATGCCCTACATGGAGCCTGAAAACAGACTCTGAGTATGAAAATGTACCTTGAACCTGCCACTTTGGCAGAACACGAGAGAGAGAGAGAGAGAGAGAGGTGCATTGAAAATGAAAACAAATTATCAGTATCATGATAAACATAGTAGCGCGATAATACTCTATCGCATAAACTTTATTAATGACACTAAAACGAATGCACGTTAAATAGAACAGATTTTACTAAAACAAAAACTGCCAGAGGAGAAATTCAAATATATTGTACAATAGAAAGCTGCAGTACCAGTCGACGATATGGAATGGCATATTTTAAATTGATAACATTAGGCCTATATTCTCTCACTCTCTCTCCCTTAGTGCACTGCCTAATGGCAGGTCCATGGTATATAACGCCTCCACTCTTCTCTGTCTTCCGTTTTCCTCTTCATGTCCACATATAAGTCTTTAAATCATCTAACATACCTAATATCGGCCTGTCTCGGCCTCTTTTTCCTTCAATTCTACCTTCTATGACCTATTTTAATTGACTTCCCCCCCCCCCCCCACAATGTGTCCTATCCAACTCTTCTTCCCATTTCTGAATACATTTATCAACTTCTATCTGTGCCAACTCTCTCAAGACCTTCCAAATCTGTAACCTTTTGAGTCCAGCTAATCCTCTCCATTCTTCTGCAAATCCACATTTCCAACGCCTCCAGTTTCTTCATATCTTCCTTCCTTTAGGTCCATGTTTCACATCCATACAATAGCGTGATACAAACCATGGTTTTCACTATTTTTTATCTTTATCTTTCTTTGGACTTTTAGTTCCTTCCTATTACCAAAGGCCACTTTTGCTTGTGCAATCCTACTGCATATTTCAGTCTCACATTTCTGGTCATCGGTTTTAGTATGACCCAAATATTTGAAACTCCTTACCTGTTCCAATTTCGTACCATTTATTGTGATATTGCAAAACTGGCTGGAGCCAGTGGCGAAGTCGGTAAGATACTCGACCGCGGATCAGTTGATGCGGGTTCAAATCCTGGGCTCGCCCGTCACGGACATCGCTTTCGAGTGAGGAAACTGACGTTAACTTTAGCTTTTTTATTAACTTCGCCTTTATTATTGGACACTCTCATAACCTTGGTCTTTTTTATATTAATCTTCATGCCATAGCTTAGGGCCGTGTCATTCAACCTATCCATTATCTTCTGCAGACCACTCTCGCTGCCCGCTACCATTCTTTGGTCATCTGCAAGTCGTACATCTTGTAACAATTTTCCTCCTACTTTTATTCCATCTACTATGTCTTCCATAGCTTCCTCCATCATTGCTTCAGCGTAAATGTTAAACAGCAGTGGCGAAATGCTTCATCCTAGTCTAACTCCACTTCCTATTCCACCTTCTTCTGAGTATTCTTGTTAGATTTTGATTACCATTCTTTGATTCATGTACAAGTTTAAATTGGTCTTCTATATATACGGTCAATTCCTATTCTTTTCAAGATATTCATCATCGTTATCCAATCAATCCTGCAAAAGGCCTTCTCAGAGTTCACAAAGCATACAAAAACGTCAATTCCATATTCTAAGCTTCTTTCGCTAAGAACCCGCATTACCCCTATTGCTTCTCTTGTGCGGCATCCTTTCCTAAGACCAAATCGTGTCTTGCTCAGTATCATATCTGCTTTCGACTGAATGCGACTATTTCTTATCTTTAATAAGATCTTTGATGCATGAGGTATTAGACTGATTGTTCTGTAATCCGAACACTCCACAGCATTGGCTTTTTTGGGAATTGGGACTTCGTAAAGGCGTCTGGCCAAATACCTGTACTGTAGGCTACACTTCCATACATACCTCCATTAACTTATTGCGTGTTTCTCCTTCCAACATTTTCAAGAATTCTGCTGGGATAGCATCTATGTCGGTTGCATTCCCCTTCTTCATGCTACTGATTGCAGTATAAATTTCCTCCTTCATTATATCGAGGCCCCTTTGATCGTTTTCTACTATATTTTCTTCTTCTATTTTAAAATTCTCTAGAACTGGCCTCCCAGCAATATTATACAATGCAAGGTACTCATCATAGGCCTATCTTAATCATTTAAAATACAATTTCTTATAGTTAGATAAAAATCCTTTTGATACATTTTGCATAAATATTAACAAAGGCAATTCACCTTTACTACAATTTAATTTCAAAATTAATAAAGAATTCTTAATATAATTGGTCTAATAATATAGAATTACAGAAACAATGGAAGATAGGCACAAAATGCTTTCATGCAGTAGCCAATTTATATCAATATTGAAAGATTCTTTCAAGACGCCTAGAATAAGCTAAAGACAATAAATATTTATAAAAGTCAAACTAAATACACAGAAGAATGGACAGATTGTCTATCACTATAAGTAGTGAAGATTCTAACATATAATATCCTTGATGGTCAAAAAGAAATAGCACGAGTGACGCACACATCTTTAGAAAAACTATGCACAAAATTATGTGCATCACTCATATTATACATTACATATGGCATGCTTTCGGTTCACATCTCCGACTAAATAAAAAATAATATTCCTCAGTTATAAATAGTCCACGGATCAATATGTGCGGGGTTCAAATCCTGGTTTCGCCATCACTGACATCGATTTCGAGTGAGGAAACTCACGTTAACATTAGTTTTACCAGCTTTTAAATAGACACAATGGACAGTAACAATACACAGAATATTGTATATATTGCAAGGAAGCTGAATTAAAATGAAATTGCAAGTACATTCCCAATTAAATTATAAATATAATCAAGTGTAATTAGATTTAAAATTCTAAAAGTATAACATGCTCTATTTAAAATATTAGACAAAGAAATTAATTAGAACTTCGTACACTATTCTACACGATTTGAATATCATACCATATGCAACAAAATATGTGTAGAAAATGAGCTTTTATATTGACAAATGTACATCCAAGTACATTAGTTTCGAAGTTGATTCCACATTCGTATAGTAAATACCGCTAGAAAATTATTTCAGAATAAGCTAAAAGCATCTGAATAGCGTCACTTCACGTGTACCAATGTAATGTAATCTGTACCAACAATGTAATGTAACGTAATGTAATGTGTACCGCTGTAATGTGGAATGTCTCAATAGCGCAGTGGAAAGAAGTTTCAGGTAACGTTATGAAATTTTTAATGATCGATCCTGTGGTGAATTGAACTCTCGTGGGTTCGATTCCCGTCCGTGCTGATCTGAGAGTAAAATCTCAGATAGTCACAGGACTGGTTATATGGAAAATTGAGTAAGTTGCCTAAAAGGATTTAACACGTGGTATTAGAAGTGATAGATATCAACATAGTTGATCATTTCACTATAATGTATGTTACCATAGACTAGTAAATTACAATTAGAACAACAAACTACATCACTAAATTGTTGTAGAGAATTAAATTCAACCAGAACAGACAATTTCAAGCAACAAAGAATAGAAACTAAAGTCAATAGCAGATCGTAATGTAAAAAGTAATACTAGAAAGCATATGCCTCAAAGTTGCATTGAAGCATTGCTTCACCAGTGAAGCATTGTCATAAAAAAAACTACTTGACACCTTACGAATATTTTAGGACAATTTTTTAGCCAGCAGTTAAATTCACAATTATATACCCAAGTCCAGAATAGTTAAGCAACAGCCTATATTTGAATCTTTACGTCAGTATCTCTCTCTCAGAGAGAGAAAGAGAGATACGTCAGTATATGATCGGATTTATTCAATATTTACAGTATTAGAGGACTATGTAGAGTTATTAGAATCAAACAGCTAAATCAGTGCGTCAATAACTCCATAGACTTTTAGGCAATTGAAGCCTCTTACTCAATTATTAACACAGTTGAACAATGACAAAACAATGAAAATGTCGTAACAGTGATAAATGCTACTATAAAATACATTCACAGAGTGCTAAAAGCTAGTAGAAACACACTCTAATTCAATATTACACCATACTTATAATCAAACTTGGCTCAAGCTAACCATAGGAGCAAGAATTGACATAAGCAGAAAATTCCTAAGAAATGATGACTAAATCATCGGTATTAATACTGATCAGACGTGATCACGTGATCTACTTCAGGCTGTGTGACTGTTCAACAGAGGTTGTCTGGCTGAACTATCGACATCTGCGTTGTTGATCTCCTCGTACGCTTCTCGAGGTCTGTTGCCTCGATACAGAACATAGTGCTGGAACATGAAGATCAGATCATAGATGATCGTGAACAGACCCAGTCCAAACTTAGTAGGATTTCCAAATACCGACTGCCAGTCATCTGCAGATAAGAAAGACACGCAATATTCATCTTAGAAATACAAAATACACCGAATTAAGACAGTAAGAGACACTTAGATCAAGAAAGCATGCGCTAGCAAATTCAGATTGTCTGTTAAGAAAACAGAGACACATTTCACAGATATCGTTATATGTTGATTTGCGCTTATCTTATGAAAAGGAGCGAAAGCATCTCACTGACACAAAAACTAATGAAATAATATAATGAAATTGGTTTGGTTTTTAATGTTTAAAACTGAAGTTATTTCATTATTAAACAGCACTAGCAGAGTTTAACTTTAGCACTATAGTAAAAAAATAATATTCTTCCATAAAATAGCTAGTTCTGCAAGATATCTGTTGAACAGCTGTAAACATACAATGATTTTGAAGATCTATGCCAATAGCTCTATTTCGAAATTAGTGTCTTGCAAGTTTACAGAAGTCTAAATAAGTTGTCAGCATTTCACCTAACGCAAAAACTGCTCATGATTAAAGTCTACCAGGCTTTTGCATGCTATAGAAGCTTTAATAGAGCACTAAGATCCAAACCACCGCCAGAAAGGGCCTTCGTTTGGTGAGCGCCTCGACTACAGAAATTTCTACAAAATTTTCTAAAAAAACGAATGGAAGAAAAATTTAAACCCCGACCCCAGTTAAACTGGAATTCAAGGGAAGATGATGATAAGAACGATGATAGACGCTTAAATGAAATAAGCATAGTTATGAAAATATGCAACAACAGATCTTACTTCTGTTATATGAAATTATGAACATTTGCAGAATGCTAAACGATCCCCCAGTGAAATCAAGCAGAACATTTCCTATGCTCCAACCTTCCGTGCTCTTGCGTCTAAAGTTCATGAATGCCTGGAATGCAACCAGATAAGGGTTTATATTTAATAACAAAATAGCAGAGTATAATTCAGTTCTATAGTAGGCCTATACCTTCCTTATCTGTACATCATAGTCTGTATACTATCTGATAGCTAGAGCCTAAGGTTTTAGATTTTTTTAGTACTATTTAGATTTTGTGCTCCAAAAAGTTAAATTCTTGTCTAGATTAGTTTGTTGTATCAAGAGTGTCAGTGATGGGATAACCACTAAATTTGAATACCGAACCTAACTGATCCGCACCTATATACCTACCGATACGCCATGAATTCACCAGATTTATTTTTATAATAGTTGGTATTTAGTTAATATTTGACCTGATACGTTGTTAAATTTGGTTTTGGTTTTAACAGAAGGCTAAGCTGCATATAATATTTCTCAATAAAAAGATACTCATATCAATTATTGACTAGCAACACAAATTTCTTATAAGGTTCGTCTTTAAAATCAATCGTATATACTAAGTTTTCTTCACACATTCAATTCATGTTTCCATTCTGTCAGTGCACTTACATTTGGAAAATTCAATGCACAAATTCTTACTCAAAAGTTTCCATCGTGCGTCAAAATGCTTAGAATAAATTAAAAAGAGTTATCAAACTATAAAAATATAGCCTTCAAAACAAATTAATGCAGCCTATGACGTCCTTGACATTCCCTTATAGAGTCTCAATGTCATCCTTAGAATCTGTATGAGCAGACTTTTACGAAAAGTCTGAAATCTTTTCTTTGTCTATAACTATATTTATTTCTTTTCAGTATATATTCAACTTTATATCCCTAACAAAGTGCTCAAATGAACAATCAGTATATATAATTGAAAACACGCCATTGTATCTATTGCATAGGTCGTAAATAATGAGACAATGTTTTAGAGATGTCAAGATAAATATAAAAGATTTAAAGTAATAAAATTTAAACATTATAGTATTTTAAAGTAAACCTGAGGAGAGTATTTGATGATTGTGACAGAGAGCTTGATATATGAGAAGATGTACATATAGTTAAGCCAGCTCATTTTGTGTCCAATCACAACAAACAACGACACCATCACGATGATGAAGTACACCGCTAATAAACCACGACAGATCAACGACACCCGCTGATTACCTCTCTGCAGAAATAAAATATAATCCAAAATCATTTGAAGATGTACAACGTATCAGAGTATCTGTTCCTACTGATGAGATAAAATAAACATAGTTCTCTCCACCCCCTGTCTCTTTCTCTCTCTCTCTTTCTCTCTCTTTCTCTCTCTCTCTCTAATGATACACCATCAGTGACAATTAGGCTGGTATCAGAACCCCAAATACAGAAGCAATTCTGCTACCTACTAGGCTAGCAAATCCAATCATACATATCCAATACAAATCTGTCACGCCAGCTTGTACGTAACAAATCGGATCAACAAAGCTGCCAATGAAATTCTTCGGATTACATGTTATATGATCATTAGGAAATATGTTATAGCTAAAATCCCTACGCAAATTCTTGCCTATTTAATAAATGTCAATATATTAGTATATTACTAATAGTTTTGTTTCTTGGCCACTGCAGAAGAATAAATCAGCTGTACAGAGTACCTGACGTAAGAGGTCACTAAGCAACAATCCAGGAAAGTATTGAAAACCACTTCAGAACTTCAGAAACCATAAGTATTTCCCTCAACTAGAGGCTACAGTAAATTTTGATAGTTGTTTAACCTTTGTGACAGGATCAATCTGTAGCTTGAAGGATTGAAACTGAGGATTGAAAATGTGGATTGAAGCTCCTACTGAGTTTTCTTAGATGTTCCTTAGTTAATGTGAAAGTAAAAAGGCTGATATAGGAACAATGGACTTGCTGATAGGCAAAACGCTGGAAAGGGAGAGAAAGAGAAAGAGAAGAGTACGCATACATATAAACTGTGGTGTGATTAAATAATGACAAATCTGGAATGTCATTGTTGTTTTCAAACACGCAAATAAATGATAAGAATGCGGGCCTACAAAATCCTTGTTGCAATGGAAATTTGAAATTCAAAATAGAATTATTAAAAATCTAGATGAAAGCGTAAAAGCGATTTAAAAGTTAGACAATATAGTATTTGCTAAAATGAGTCAAAAACTTACATTTTGCCTCACTTTAGCGAATGTTATACCAATTGTCTTTTTGTATCTCAATGGTTTCGATCTAATATGTTTATCATTTATAATCCTTTAGAGGAAGCTAACTTCTCAATTTCTACGTAGCCTGTGCTTCAGCTCCCTACTCTGGCTAATGGATTGCAATATTTAGACAAAGCCTTCATTTCAATCACTAGAAACATTCTAGCGGAATATAACTATTGCAAGTTTCACACCCATAAATCCAAGCTCCATGGTAAGGATCCAGACGTTAAATATATTTGCCATACTGAACAGTAAGAAGTACACCATACCTCATAAATGCAGCACTGAGTTATAGTTATGGACGTCACTAGGAGGGCATGTAGTGGAAAGATGACGTCGTTTAACTCGACCGGTATGAGCGCCCGAGGATACAGGTCATGATACTCTTTCTATCGTAACATTAATAGACAAATACAGCTTAGTAAAACTTTGCTAAATAATCATTCTGACATTTTGTGCAACAGGATACGAAACTGATAACAACAATTATATTTCTTTCGTGGTATTAAATGTAGTTAACTTTTCTAACAAGCACTTTTTTTTAACAAGCCTTCAAAATACTAAGCACACAATCAAGCATACAATCAACCAAACACATAACCAAGCACACATTCAAGCACACAATCAAGCAGACAACCAAGCACATAGCCAAACATAGTGACATAGTTAAGTAATCTTTGATAATTGTCACATTTACATGGAAAACCAAATGCAGACAGCTTTGAATGAAAAAATCCCCAAGGTGTTGAAAGATTATTCTCAAATCCGAGCTGGCAGCCATAAGTGTGCTATCAAAGGCAACGACTACTGAAGAATAACGGAGAGGATGGTGGAAATATCGAAAACAATGAAACCCGAAACTAAAAAGGAAACTGTACACACATTGGTTGTCATATGTGTAACCAATTGTCTGCAGAGTTACATGTACATAAGCCAGAATATTTAATGAGTAAATTGCCCTGTTAGTGTTAATAGAGTGCTAGCTAAACATTTCAATTGATTACTGAAATGCTACTTAAGATTTACATTATATTAATCAAAATCAAACATTTAATAAAACATTAATATAAAAAATAAATTCATTCAATTCGTTGCTTCATTTATTTTTTTCATTCTCGGTCTAACTTACAAATACGTTCTTCACATAATTTAATCATGAAAACTAAAATATAAGCAAATTAACATACAATACACCGCTAGACTTTTTACAGTCTGTACAGTAAAAGCGAGACATAAACTCCTCAATAATGTGAATGAAATTTGCTAGACTGAATTGTATAGCAGCAAATAAGATTTATATGATACCTGAATTTCAGGGATGAAATATAGCGCTATGTTGAATATTGAGTACAGAGAAAACCCAGCCACGTTCAGAGCCAAGAAATCAAAGTTCAAACCGACAACACTGAATATGAAAAAGAATCATGCTAAACTGTATTGAATATTTAGATAATATAATTTCATTTATTTACATTATTATTTTACTAAGCAGAACAAAAGGGCTGTGCAACCCTGAGAGAATTACTATAAATAGAACATTGCACAAAATAATAAAAAACAATATCATTAGCAATTCTAGGTGTCCACTAATAATATTAAAAAGTGACAAGAACGAAGTCTATTTACTGCACATATTTTATCAACAAACAGTCATACAGCGAGTGGGTAAGTATAAATCATTTAAAAACTGATATTGTCAGCCAGCGATATTCATAACCGAGAGTTACTCTTAAAAGCAGAATACCGCAAGTCTAAGGTAAACATCAACCTCTAATAAAAGGCAAATCTTATAACTATCAACATTTTCAACAAATCCTTATTCATGTGCAAGAAAAAATGTCAATATACAAAACAAAACCTAATTAAATGGGACATAAAACTAAACTCAGTCCCGTGCATCCCTTAAGTGGGAAAAGGGTTTGAAAAATTCCGCAGCCAGTCTGCATTAAGGGTGCCCCATTAGAATGCGAAAGAAAATAAAAAAACTCAGGAAAGGTTGAATGTTGGTATCTTAACTATAAGAACTATGATGGCAGAATTTAGCTCATTGCGTTTAGCTGCGCATCAATTGAACGAAGTTAAGCTACATCGGGCTCAGTTAGTACGTGGTTGGGTGATCGCCCTGGAAGACCGAATGTTGACAACTTTGAATGAAAAAATTCTCAGGGTGTTAGAAGGTTCTTCTTAAATCCGCGCCCGCTGCAACTGATGCGCCATAAAAGGGAAGGATTAGTTGATTTTTAGTAACCTTGGAGTGACAAGGAGAAATAGCAAAAATTATATAGACAGCAAGCAACTAAGAAAGAAAACTTTGCAGCACAAGTATGCTGCAAAGAGTATGTTAAGTGTTAAGCACATGTGTATGTTAAGCACATGTATGCTTGAAGAATGTTAAGAGAGAGATAAAGTAATAATAAGGCTAAGAGAAGTAAGATGACCAAGAAAGGGGGATTTTGTGAGTGACAGATACAGAATTATTTACTCTGGAACAGAAAAAGGCAAAGAGGAAAGCCACGGCTCAAATGAGAGTTCTGAGAGGCCGAACGTGGTGGTAGGTGAAGAAAAAAATGGAACTGCAGGTTTCGTCTTGGAATGAGAAGTGAGCAAGGCTATGAATTGGTTGACTTCTGTAAGAGAAGGAATTTAGTTTTAAAAATCAATGTTCTGGAATACAGTAAATATATATGGGAAAGGCCAGACGACACAGAAAGATAACAATTTGAGTATACATGTATATTAATTTAACAGAGTAATACATTAACAGTAATAAGTTTAGTATTAAAAACTCAAGAGCATAGCCTGGTGTAGATACCAACTCAGATTATGATTTAGTCTTGGCGAAAGTTGAATTAAGACTAAAGAAATTATTGATAAGAAAGCAGAACAGGAAATGGAATACGATAGGATTAGAAGAAAAGGAAGAGCAGTTTTAGAAAGCAATGGAGAGGGAAATGAATAAAGACCAGGCGTGATAAACGAAGGGAACAAATTAAAAATGGAATCTTTTGAAGGAGACCATAAGAGTACCAGTGCAAAGAAATTCATGCTTTCCAAAAATCAAACTTGCTAAGAAACCTTAGAAACCTGCTGAAAAGTTACAGAGAATGAATTAAAGTACTACAAATAATGAATAATAAAGGCTTAATGTCTAGTTTCTCCTACAAGGATGATGTCAGGGACGTCCCTCCATCACATGTCACTACAAGTTGATTTACAAAAAGGCCTGAAAAAATGTGAAGAGAAGGAAAAGATATCCTAAACAGCGCTGGTCTGGCGATCAAAAATCAGTCAAGCAAGATAATATAAATCTATGGAGGGGGGTGAAAGAGATGTGTTTTCAGCCTACTACAGAAAATGGAAATAGTATAACATGAGCGAAGATTAGGAGGCACAAAATTCCAAGCAATGGAAGCAGAAAAAAATGAGCATCTATATAGTGCAGTGAGCGTATTTGAAGTTTTGATCAGGTTGGCATCAGAAGAACGCAGCTTTGGAGAAAGTTGAAAAGGGATTAAGATCGGAAAGGTAAGAAGGTTTTCTAAAGCCTTCTTCTACTTGTACATTTGAGAAACAGGTTTTCTAAATGAGCTTCTAAGGAAAGATATTGGAAAACACAAGGTTAGAGATTGCGAAAACATTGTTTTGGTCGACACTTTGTATGGATGCGAAATTTGGACATTAAGGAATGAGATTATCAGGAAACTAGAGGCACTAGAAATGTAGTAATGAAGAAAGATTGAAAATCTTAGTGGGGATCACAATATCACAAATGAAGAATTTTTGAGAGAGTCAGTACAGATAGACAATAAATAAATGTGATAACAAATAGAAAGAAAAGTTGGATTGAACATAATAAGAGGGATGCTTTGCTGAGGGATGCAATGAAAAATGCCAGGGAAAAGAGTTAGAATAGACTAAGATGTGGGATGAATAGCTAACAAATTCATAAAAACAGATGAAAATGAAGGCTAAAGATAGAATTGTTGGAAGAGTGATAAAAGGTAGAAGGTAAAGCTAAGGTTAACGTTAGTTTTCTCACTCGAAAGCCATGTCAGTGACTGCCATATGCCATGGATCTGCATTATGCAGTGCACTAGAAGAAGAAGAACAAAACACTAACACTTAAAATGAATGTCAGGCGCGGACTGAAGACTGCTTTATGTGCCTGATGTTGTTATGGATGCTGTGTTTACATTTAAGGTTACAGGGAATTTTTCAAATGTCTCGTGGTAGCTTTATTTTCATTTACTCCCACTTCTGTCCTGGTCTCTGAAATGTTGACATGTAACTTAAGGAATGTTTTAAGTTTTAAAACTTTAATTTTATTATTTTAATATTTATCAAACTTTAACTTTACTTATAAACAGTAACAGAATTGTGTTAGTAGTGACCAGGTTCGGAAGGCCCTGTGAGTTCATTGTCTGTAGTATGTAAGTACATTAGATATGCGTGCTTAATGGTGTATCAGGGAAACTCCATGCAGTAGTAATTTCTCCCTCTTAGTCTTTGTAATTTTGGTGACAATTATTTGCGGTGTTGAAGCCTATTGAGTAATGGAGAGGCTCAAGTGTTATTTCGAAAGCCCTATTGAGAGAGGGGGAAGCTAGCATCGTTAGTTCGAGCAGACTTCTTTGCATATTAATGTGAAGGTCAGTACTAGGAATTTTAAAGAGAGGGATACTGTGACCTTAGAGAAATTTACCAGGTGTGGCTAACATAGTTTCTACGGGGGTTCTTGTTTACAAGGTATAAAAAACGGCTAAACCGTTTCAAGAATTAGAGACTAAGCCTGGGTAAGATTAAACAGAGCCAGTGTGATTATTTAATTAAGTCCTTGGGATTTAGAAACAGGCGGCAAATCCATTTGTAAAGTTTATGGGTGACAATCCATTTGTTTGAGGGATAATTTAGAGACCAGTTTCCTACGGGATTTCTACTGTAGGGAGGTTTTCAATATACTGATACATTGGTGAATAGCATATCATATATATTAATTACAGATAGTGTACAACCAGTGTGGAAGTACAGTTTAACGTCCCTTTCATACTTTCTTTGACTATATTTCGTCCTGTGTTGTTTAAAAGGCGATATAGTAATTTAACAAACATCTTATTTATGTTTATTTATTTACTTAAAATATTAATTTTATTATTATTAATTTGACTGTAACTTAGTTCTACATTCACGTCGTTTAACTTGTTATGTTTCCTGCACATAATATTTTGTTTTATTCATAATAAAACATTAATTAAGGAATTGATATTCCTTTAATTAATTAGTAACTCCTGCTGTTTGCCTGAATACTTCTTAGTGTAGGTATTTAAATAGTTGAGACATTGATTGTTTCATTAGCTCTCCCGTCATTTGTCCGAGATATCTGAGATTTGAACCCGGTCCAGGACTTTGTAAATATTCTTATATATTTTTCATTTTCCTGATATGTCTATGTAAATATTCTTATATATTTTTCATTTTCCTGATATGTCTAGGATGTTAGTACCTTCACTGGTACTTTCCCTGACAATGAAAAAGATGAAAAATCAAGTTTTACGAACAAAATGTGTTTAGTTGATTGATACTTTATAAATATATATTTGAATATTTTCGGATAGTTCACTTAACTGCTATTGTATCAATAATATCGATATTATTTTATTGCTTTATGTCCTAAATTTATTTTTAAGTTAACTTTGTATCCAGCTTAAATTAATTTAAATTAACTAAACTACTTTGTAAATAATAGTGATATTTACAACTAATTATATATAATAGTTAATCCATTTCTAACAACAATAATAAAATAGTTAGATGCTTTTATATTAAACAGACACTACCTTTTTCGCTTCCAGTTGCAATAGATTTGTGGATAAAATGACACCGCCCAAGCGACAAAATAGATCCAACCAACAATCTGACCAATTACAAATAGTGCATTACTATGCACAACAGTTACATGAAGGAAAACTAGCTCCAATCTAAAACAAATAAATATATTTATTAAGATTACTACTACAGCTACTTAGACTAAACCAAGCATAGCATTCTTTATATAAGGAGATTTTATACGATTTGCATAATTGCTTGCATATGCAAAAAATAAACACATTATTATTTGCTCAAGCTCCTCATGACATGTAGGAGTGAAAGTAGACCTGTCCAGTCCAAACACCTACTTGTGAATGGATAGTTAGAAAAAATTATAAAACTGTAATCAATTATATTGTTTATGGTCCAAAATTCTAATCATAGGATTGGATAGAGTAGAATAGAGTAGTGTAAGCTTTAAGCATTACCAAGAGTAAGATAAGATAAGATAATATTAGTACCTTAGGTTGAAGGAGTAAGCAAGACCATAGCACTAGGCTATCAGCAAAGGTTTACTAAATCGATCTGAGTGAAAATTACAAAAACCTGTACAAGTCAATACATATAGTTAAAAATCTTTGCCTAGTTTAATCATTCTTTTCTGATATGCTCCAAAAAGGAATACACTACACGTTTATGGTGAAGTACTTAGAATATATGAAAGTTTCCGATTCCACAAAATATACATGTAAATACACCTACTTTGCCTTTGAAAAGATATCGCTAGTTGAGTTGACTCCAACAGAAACATATCCTGCAGTTTTGCCAATAACAGTGACGCTTGCGTTACTAGCTCCTCTTTGTACATCAACATCTGGCAGCAGTTCAATTTTATCAGTCTTGTCATAGTTAAAGAACAGCTTTGCAGATGTATTCAAAGTTTTACTGAAATCAGTGAAAGAATGAGATTAATGTATAGTTTAGCATATTAATACTCCAACCACTCTCACTATAATAACGCAATGAATTAATTGTAAGCAAACTCAGTACATAATTGTATATAATAATAAATCTAGTTTAATAAATAAAATATATACAAAAATGCATAAGAAATACTACTATAGAGAAGTTTAAAAAATAAGCCCGAGAAATACTAAAGCTGTAGCTCTGACTAAAAGAGAAGCATCTAAATTGAAGCCTAAATAATTTATACAAAAATTAAGCATTTTGATGCCTGAAAACCTGTTTAATTAATTTTACAGGACTGCAGTCACTAGTACTCTTTCAAATTACATTATTTAATCATTCAGTCCGCAATCGATTACAATGTCGGCATTAGATTTTGACACATATTTTGCTAAGTGTTTTGAATGATACCAATGATTCAAATCAAAACAAGTACAGAAAGTAAGTTGTAGTAAACAATTAAGTTTTTTCTAATAATTGCCCTTTTCTACATTTGATTAGAAATGCAGCTACTTGGCAAAAAATTATTTTACATTGGTTGCAAAATTAAACCCCTACTTTATTCATTCCTATGAAAACAAGCCTACTTTGATGAAATTCCATTTCATCAAAGGATGATTTCCTGAAATTTATTATTCATTTAGAGTTACATGTAGATGATTGATCCCATTTAGGGACAGACATAGGCTACCTCTACTCACTGGCGAAATCTTTAGAGGCACCCATAAGACAGTGTTTTTTCAGTCCCTAAATTGAATTACAGTTACAGTTCCTACTCCTTCTAAGGAGTCGTAAATGCGTTCCAGTTTTTTTAAATTCTAGAACTTAGTTCTAGTTACTATTCCAGTTACCAAAAGAATTCAGTTTCTATTCCAGTTCCAATTTTTAAATTTTTATAAAGTTCCAGTTTGAGTTAGAAATTACAAGAAAGATTATTTTAATAATACTTTATATAGAGTTAATAATAATTAAAAATATATATCTGACTTAAAATTTCATTATTTACTTTCAATCATAACAGTAATCAGAATAAATTGAGGATAGTATACTACTGTTTAATATTAACATTATTAATATAATAATGTTAATATTAAAAATATTAATATTAACTCTCAATTCAAGATTCTTTGTTGGTCTGATACTCTGGCCAGCTGACAGATTTTCAAGCCAAACGACACAAAAAATTCTTGCAAAGGCCTACGTGAAACACAGTCACGAATTGTTTTCATCCGTTTTCCTTCGATTAAAGTTTTACTATTCAACTGTCTTGACTTCTCCGATGGCCTGCTATTCTCTTTCTTTCCAAATTCGGTATACATGATACACCTATTGTTGGCAGACGCTCACAAGCTTTTAAGATTTGTGGCATTTCTTTCACTTAAATTCATTCTCATTCAATCTCTCTCTCTATCTCTCTCTATCTCTCTCTCTTGACTGCTGTTGATCCACTTGTTTCTCTGATTATCGTCTGCTCATCTCTTGTTGCTGACAAGTCCTGATGTCTTCCTCGTCAGAGGACCAATCTCTTCAGTTCGATTCAGTTCTATAATAGTTCAGTTCTATAATAGTTCAGTTCTATAATAGTTCAGTTCTATTTCTTCACTAGACACGTATTCCTGTGAATATTTTCACTTTATCCCACATTCTTTATTTATTTTCGGGTCATCAACAAGGTATTTGCTCCTGTTTAAATCTTCATAGAAACTAGAGTAGATTCCCATATCACAGAATAATTGTTTCATTAATAGTTTCTTTACGTCGACCACAGACGCCTTTACCTAGATTAATGTTTAATTTATGTGTGTATTGCTATTAAATCCTATTTAGTAATGTGAATACTATTAAAACCTATACCAATTATATCACAATACTTAAAGGAAGTTAAAACATGATGTCTCAAGAATGAGAACAAGAGAGAAAGAGTAATAGCATTGTCTTCTGGAATAAGAACTGCATGATGTTCCAACTACCCGTAGAAGAACGAGTTTCATAAAATTCACTACCATTAACCAATTAGAATCATTTCCTGCTGTAAAACTTTTACAAGTTGTGCTATTATAACAGCAACTTCTTTAATGATCAATTGGTCATTCTCGTATTTTTTGAAGTTAATATAGCGCTAAAAGCTTTATTCGCTTACTATTCTATTTTAGTTAAATATTAGTTACTATTCTATTCATTTCTAGTCCTATTCTATTACAGATTTTAATAAAATTGCTTATTGCAGTTTCTATAGTAGTCCAGTTCAGACCACCTATTCTAGTTCCTATTCCACTTAACTGAAATGTTTTAATTCAGTTCCAGTTTCTATTCCAGTTAACTCAATAATCACTGCTTAAAGATAATGAATATAGCATTACACAACTCAAGAGATTTAGAATTTGAATGTAGGTATACATAGCACAGGTAACATTACCTGAATTCCAAATTAACTTTGCGTGATTCTCCAATAGTGAGAGCTACTGCTAGGGGATCAAATTCCACCGTAACTGAATCTACATAACAAATATAATTCGACATTCAATTTTAGTTTTTGTATACTGCTATATTTTTGCCTGATCTTGATTTAGTTGAATTAAATACATATCTCACAGTTATTGAATTTCAATTTTAGTCATCGTTAATTTTTTACAGAAATTCATCCACTTATAATTCACTTATAGTTCGCTTGTACATATATTAGGAGATTAGGAGCTTAAAGTCTTCATCTTCATAACGATGGCAGTTGGAAAGCGATAATTAAATATGATCAGATATCTATAAGGCCCATGATGAACTACACTATATCTTCATAACAACAACAACAACAACAGAATTAGAGTGCTACTGTCGTCCATGACAACACTGATCACTATGGTACCAAATCGAATCCAATAAGCAGAGTGTGGGGTCCAAAAAGGGTGCAAGCCAAAATCCGGGAGTTCGGTCCGAGGAAGGGTACTAGTGGAACGGACGTTTACATATTACTTTTGGAATTCTAAACAGAGTATAAAGAAATAATTAGCTAGCAATTCTATCGCGAAATATCTCCTACAAAGTATAAAAACCCGATTATAACCTTCTGAAGTATTGCCGCGGAACTCTACTGATGACACAACTGCGCACATAAAAGCAATCATAATAGAAATAGCTTTAAACAGCTCCATTTCTTTCAACCTCGTCAAGCTGCCAAGATCATAGGAAGCTACAACTTTAAATCCTTACACAATACTAGAATAAACGATTAGCGACTGGTATACTATCAGCAATTACACATCCCTTTGTTACAGGTCGTTAAGAGGCTATCCTCGTGACTTAGCTCCTTATTTTGTTTTAGGAGTCAAAACAGAATCAGTCAAAACAAAAACAAAAGTCAGCTGACCTACATGTAAATCTCCGGCAGTGTTGCCAGCTATATATCTCTATTTTGGTACGTAGCCAAAAGGAGTAGAGATATGAGAAATGCTAATAATACGTTATTATACTATACTTACGCATAAATTGACATAATTACACAAAACTTTTCCATGACTGTACAATAATATAATTATACACAGTTATCCCAGTTTTTAAATCAGGAAAAAGTGACGATGTACAAAATTTTAGACCTATTTCTTTGCTAGACAACCTCAGCAAAATTTTTGAAGACTAGCATATAACAGAATTATTGAATTTTTTGAACGACATAATACACTTTCTGAAAATCAATTTGGTTTCAGAAAAGGGCACTCTACAGTAGACGCAATTTTCAGTAGTTTAAATATGATACGTTCTCAGAAAGGCAGTAAAAATCATACACTGGGACTCTTTCTAGACCTCAGCAAAGCATTTGACACGGTCGATCACGACATACTCCTAAATAAATTAGCAAATTATGGTATAAGAGGTTTACCACTCAGTTGGCTAATCTCGTATCTTACAAATAGACAGCAATATTCAGTTATAGGCGACTCAGTTTCTTCCATCAAACCAATCTCAGTTGGAGTTCCACAAGGCTCTATATTAGGGTCTTTGATGTTCCTAATATATGTCAATGATGTCCATCATATGTGCCGGAACATTTCATTAAAACTTTTTGCTGATAATTCAAATGCCTTTATTAAAGGAAATAACTTGATAGATTTATTTGCACGTGCCAATTCGGCAAGTAAAAAAATTTGTAACTGGTTCCAAAGTAATCGTTTAACTATTAAATCAGCATATGTTGTTTTCTTTCCGTCTACCAATGACGAAGCGTATATACGTGATAACAATCTTACATTGTTTATGGACCATAATCAAATTGCAAGAGTTAATTGTATTAAATTCCTTGGTGTAGAAATTGACGAACATTTAAGTTTTAAAAATCATATCGAAAAAATTACAAAAACTTAAAAGTGCTAACGGATTACTCTTTAATCGAAGAGAATTTATATCAATGTCCTGTCGCAGGAACTTGTATCTCTCTATGATATATTCTCGTGTAAGATATTGCATTAAAATTTATGGTTATGCCACTTGGAATGTTTTACAACCACTACATAGGGCCTATAGCTTGTAACAGAGTTCTGCGAACCTTGCAGGGAAGACATCGTTACTATAGTGTTAAAGATCTTTATGTATCTTATGATATTTTGCCAGTTCATCTATTGCATAAATACTGTCTGGCCAAGTTGATTCATAACTGTATTAGTTGTAATCTACCTAAGTCTACAGTATTGGCTCATATGTTTGATCTCAACCACTCTAACCATAATTATTCAACTAGACTGCTTGACTCCAACTATCTGTTTAAAAAATCCAATGCGACATTCTATAAATCTTATGTAAATGAGGCTTGTACGGACTGGAATAAAATTTCACCAATATTACGCAACATCAAATTGCTACCAACCTTTTCTAGAGAATTTAAACAGTATTTATTACAAAATTTGTCTATATAAAATTGTGGTTGGGGGGGGGGGGAGGATCTGGGGCACTTTCATCTCGTTGATGTTAATATTCGAACATTTGCACGCATATTACAATTCCGTACTATATCATTCAGACTATCCGTTATCTTCTGCAGTCCATTCTCGCTTCCATTCTAGCATTCTGGACGCAAAACAGGACAGTCACACAAATTGTTGAAAACAACAGGACACGAACCGGGAAGCAGTATATTATTACTTTAAAGCCTCACTGGAAATATCTGGAGTTAATAATAAAAATTAAACTGATAACAAATATTAAGAAAGATAAACTTTTATAAACCACGCTACAACCTGCAACTAAAGTAATAGTTTCAAAGTGTTCTACACTATAAAGATACAGTAAAGTCAACTCATGAACGGCTTGGCATAACCGCAGAGTTATGTCTCAGATAATGTCTGGAACACAGTACACTTAATACTATTAATTATAATCATCAATATTATCTAAATACTTGGAATATAAACTAGGCTAAATTTTTGTAGAAACGTTCATAACTTATTTTTTGAGTAAGTAAATTTTTGAGTCAGGAGAGTAATTTGAAAAAAGTAAATTACAAAATTATAGCAAAATTAAAATTGTAATTAAATTACAAATTAGAGCAAAATTTACATTTTAAATTGCATTATAATTGTAATTAGTCATTTAAATAATGTAATCCAATTACATTAGTCAAATTACTGCCACCTCTGCTTTACATAATATTTAACTTTTACTCCACAGTTTACATGCTGAACACAAAACTTCAAAAAATATTAAATTCTCATGCTACATTTTGGGCTACTCTGCTTTCGAAACTCTAATGCCTTATAGAAGTAGTTTCTGAATTTCTAGTAGAATTTTAATGTAGCAAGAACAACAGTAGACTATAGGATAAAATATAACACAACAGATTCCTATTTATATAAAAAAATTCCAAAAGAATTCATATTTCTTCTCAATTTTATTTCTTTACTTTACCTTTTTTATTGTTGGCAGCATCTCTACCCTGCATTTTTCCTACGTTAGTTCTTTTATATACGGAGTTAGGAGTCCCTGATGACCGCTTCCTATTAGCGGTGTAATTTAAATTGCGTTGCGAACACTTTCTGCTGCGCAGGGTTTCTGCTCCACTGTCTACAGTCCACAGACAGCTCTCTTCATCGCTGCTTTCTTCCATCGGAAGCTCTAGAAAGTCTGCATTAAATGTCTTCTTCTCCGTCGCTTTGTCAGCTTTGTAAGTGTAGAGGTGTGAATAGTCACTAGTTGGAAGCGAGACTCCGTTTAAAGCTGATTTCTCCGAACCATACCCAGCGCTGGTAATCATGCTAAGGAAATCAACAGATGCATGACTAGTAGTATTAGAGTCGTTTGCATCACGTGAGATTGACTTGGATTCTTTCAAATTCTTTGCAGAACCATCAACAGCCAGACAGCCATCATCATCAGAGAGAGCTTGAGAGGTTTTATTACTATCAGTCATCTCAAGAGATCTGGAAAATTCTAGCCAAGGCAGAGAAACTGTGGGAAGAAGTTCTATTACTTTCCTCACGAGTTCTGAAGTCTCGTCAGCTTTTTCTTCAGAGGTGCTCCATTTTGTCTGCACAAAAGCCAAAAAGTTAAAATATAAAATCAAAACATATAATATAAAAAGCAACATTGTATAACATCATATATCATAACATAACATAAAGTAGCATAATAAAACAACATATTTAGTATACATTGGCAGTACGAGACTGACAATTGGTATAGTATGTGTTCAAAATCGAATTTAAGCAACATTAGATTCAGTTAGAAATTGGATGGGTAACCACTTCAGAAGACTAAGTGCTCATTAGTTTGAGTCACTTTGTAGTAAGGTTATTATTAATCCGCGCTGACTGCAATGTTCTACACGGTATCATACAGTTTATAGTCAATGATCAAAAATAATCATGCAAAGATTATAATAATGAAAACTATAGAAAGCAACCCAAACAACGAAACTGTAACATATGCATTTGTCATGTGCGTAATCGGAAGGATATTTTTAAACACATCACAAAATGCAACAGTATAAGAGCAATAGATGAAATAAGATAGCTCACTAAACAACAGCAATTCTCAATAACTCAAGAGCAAACAGCTCTCGACAAGTGGATATTTAAAAACTCAGAAATTCGCATTAACACAAGCACTGAACACAAAATTTTAAATTTAAAAGGACCGACAACAGAATATTTTCTGTTTTTAATTAAGTACGTCCTTACCATTACTATGACTTTCTTATCTAAGTTTTAGCATGTTCTGTTTAATCAGCACGTTTGTATCTAATACTATAACATGCTTTCAACATTTTTATATGAAGGATCCTTATGCGTGCCTTGTGTCTGGGGTATACCATGATTTTGCACTAATTGTCTTTTGCTGTATACCTGTATATAGTACGATGCTCTGTTGTGCATAACAGAGTACTCAATAAATAAAAACAAAGACTGAAAAGTTGTCATATCAGTTACCTGAATGCTAGCCAGATGTTCTGATACTTCTCAGATAATGTTCTGATACTAGACAGATAATGTTCTGATACTACTCAGATAATATTCTGATACTAGCCAGATAATGTACTGATACTAGCCAGATAATGTACTGATACTAGACAGATAGGGTACTGATACTAGGCAGATAATGTTCTGTAACTAGACAGATAATGTACTGATACTAGACAGATAATGTTCTGATACTAGACAGATAATGTTCTGTAACTAGACAGATAATGTACTGATACTAGACAGATAATGTACTGATACTAGACAGATAATGTACTGATACTAGACAGATAATGTTCTGATACTAGATAGATAATGTTCTGTAACTAGACAGATAATGATCTGATACTAGTCAGATAAGGGTCTGATACTTGTCAAATAATGTTCTGATACTAGCCAGATAGTGTTCTGATACTAGCCAGATAATGTTCTGATACTAGGCAGATAGGGTTATGATACAAGACTGATAGGGTTATGATACAAGACTGATAGGGTTATGATACAAGACTGATAGGGTTATGATACAAGACTGATAGGGTTAAGATACAAGACTGATAGGGTTATGATACAATACTGATAGGGTTATGATACAAGACTGATAGGGTTATGATACAAGACTGATAGGGTTATGATACTAGTCAGAAATTCAAGACCCGTAATACAGAACCATAGATTAAAGCCTCTACTATTATAATATTAATAAGAACCTTACTTTCTTACAGTTACTCAAGTCACCTCTTCTTGCATATGTACTATGCAGTTATTAATGGGTTCATTAAAATATCCACCCTCCAAAGTAGAGAAGAAACACTATTATGCAATTTCATATAATTATATTTATTACTAATATCTAACATTAATTATATATATAATAAGCCAGTTCTGTTTGTCTGTCTGAAGTAATGCTAGCGTCATGACATAAAATTTATAATTCCTTTATAGCTAATCTAATTACAGCTATGTCAATTGACGAGTATAAGTTTACGCAAGTATATATATTTTAATTTAATCACAGCGTCATATTGATAATCCCTACTTATTAACACTAATTGCAGCTCTGTTATTTGTCTACTTTAAACTTTATCGCAGCATCACATTTATAATTCCTAAATAAAACCATTTTTCATATATAATAAATTTTTTTATATTGATTTCTTGAGAGGCTCATGGTACATTGGTAGAATGTCTGCTTTAATTTTGAGAGGTTGGGATTCAAATTCAGGTTCAGTACAAAGCTGTAATTTTTCCCCGATGTGTGCATCTTGCACATGGATACATCTAGTATTTACTATTATAATAAAACTTACAAATATTATGAAATAACGAAAGAATAAAACAACAAATGCACTACAATAGAACAACTTGAATCAACAAATTGACAGAGTAGGCATACCCTAAAGCCCATGGCAGAGAGGCGTGTAACACCCAGAAGTGGACAGAGGGTAGCAGCTAAACCATCCACTGCACCGGCTGGACACTCGCGCACTGCGCACAGACTGATGAGATGTCTGTGCAGCTGCCACGGCGCAGAACGATCGACCAGCACAAGACTTAGCAAGTCATGATCCAGTGAACGGTTCACCTTGTTCATGCCCATTTGTAGACGACTCCTTTTAGTCTCCTTTTTTGCAAGACTGCAGTATCTACAGAAATATTAACATCCATAACAAGTGTAACTGACAATAATTTTTAAAAGAAATATATGTTGCCTATAAGTATATACACTCTTAAATATCTTTCAGTTTAATGATTATGAAATTATAGACTCATAATTTTCTGCATTATCATTTCCCACATTGAAATAAATGCCACTACTGTACTTTTACATGTCTAAAGACTAAAGCAAATCAAAGAGGCTCTTCAAAACTCCTATTATATATTAAAGCTAAGTTAGTTCATATAATTTAAGCCCATTAACAATACACAATGCAACTTGTTTGAGGCTTCATAATTACTAATGATGAGAGAAAGTAACTTGACAATTCTAATCACAATATCAGTTTTGTAGTCTGTAAAGAATCAATATTTAATAACAATGTATCTTGATAATGGCAAGTATATAAAATTATAAATTTGTCATCTACAAGAACTCACAAAAATATAATTAGATTTACACACACACATATATATATATATATATATATATATATATATATATATATATATATATATATATATATATATATATATATATATATATATATACACACATTTACATTTCAATTGTCTTTATAATTAACTGAAACATAGACTAACTATTAACTGCACGTGTCGTCAGTGGAAACTACATCAGAACTGATGAATGCAGTGGAAAGACACTTCATAACAGCGATATATAAATTAATTGAAATTGAAATGATTTGCAAAAATTAACTGAAATAGAAATAAATTTCACATTAGAAATGATTTTCAACAATCGAATCTCTAAGTAGCATAACTTAAATTTTCATTTAATAAAAAAACTAATCAAAAACCCATTATATAAAATGGAATAGAAGTAATTTTTTATTATAGTCCCAGGCATTATCAGAGTAGGCATACACAATACTATTGTTGATATCTATGATCAGCGTCGCAATGGTATGTAGAGGTTAATTACTGGATGTAGTAGGTTTCATTCCGATGGGTCTAAACTTTTTGTTTACAATTGAATTCAATTGTGAGCACCCTACAGACGACTGTAGGGTACTCATCATGATGGGCAACACACACAGCAAGAAAGAAATGAAAATATACCTTGACCTGCTGTTTGGAAGGATATACGCAGAGAGAGGAAAACTATGCGCTAATAGTTTTAATGATATATGAGTTTGTATCAAATCAAGTGCAGAAATTAATGATATATGACTAATACAACCTTTCCAGTAGCTTCAGTATTTCCTCCTGATTTCTTCTTTCAATATTAGGCCTACAGTAATAAAACAATTTGGAAGTTTTTTTATTTATCTGAAAAATTAAATATATTAATGTTTTATTACTGTAGGCCTAATATTGAAAGAAGAAATCAAGATAAAATGCAGCTGAGATATCATCTCAAGCTTATTAAATACTTAAATTCACAGTTGCATAACCACTTCAAATTGTTACTTTTACATTTTTAAAATTATATATTATATAATATAAAATAATTATATATAACTATATTATTATTATTTTATTATTTATTTATATTTTTCATATTGTTATGTTGTTACTTTATATTGTTAATTTAAATACATGTATAAACTGAACTAAAATTGACAAATGCTACAAATCAATCAATCAATCAAATCAATAAGAATTTAACGTTCAGTTCCTTGCCATAAGGCAATGTCAGGGACGTCTCTCGCCGACTCTACACAAACAGGCGCCAAAGCACCACATGATAACGACTGAGTACACAGAGATCACAAGAGAAAGCGAGATCAAAACAGTGCAAGTCAAAAATCCAAAGCAAGTGGGTCAAAATTTAGACCTCTGGCAGAAAGAGATGGGTTTTTAGCTTTTAGCAAGGAAAATACCAATACAACTGCAAGATCGAAGATCTAGTGGCAGAGTTCCATACTGTCGGAGCAGAAAACATGAAGGAGCGTCTGCCCATGGCAGATTTAATATTTGGTACAGTGAGAAGGTTTTTATTAGAGGAACAAAGACTACGAGAGGGTTGAGAGATTGATAAAAGATCAGACAGACATAATAGTTTGCCATAATTTAAACCTTTGAAAGTTAAGGAAGCTATATTCAATTTTATTCGTTCAAAGACTGGAATCCAGTGCAGTTTCTTAAGAAGAGAAGTATGGGATTTCAATATTTTTACATTACATACAACTCGAGAATAGAATTTTGCACATATTGGAGACAAATTAGAGAGGGAGATCATTCAGCAGGGAGTTAGAGTAATCAAGTTTAGATTGGACAAGAGTATTAGCTAATGCAGTGGCAGAATTGATATCAAAGAACTTACGAATTTGACATAATTGACAGATATGGAAAAAGGAATGACACACTGCTGAAATATGTTTTTTTAAAGTTTATATTTGAATCAAAAATTACACCACGGTTACCTGCAGAATAAGCGGGTATTGAGGGGATATTTTTTAATGCTATGGCTGAGCTAGTTAACTTATTATGCTGCTGTGGGGTGCCAATGAGAAGGTATTCAGTTTCTGAAGGATTGACAACAAGCCTATTAGAATAAAAACCAGGAGTGAACTAAATCAAGGGTAGATGTATGCTTGGACAGAGCATCAAAAGAATCGGGAACTAGATGCAAATCTGGGAATCATCATCGTAAAAGTGAAATTTCAGCATCGAATCAGTTAGCAAGTGACTTAAGGGGGTGGTATGTAAGATGAAAAGGAGGGGACCAAGCAAAGAACCCTGAGGGACTCAACAATGTAGAGTGCATGATGATGATAAAGTGTTTTCAATAATTACAGATTGGGTACGCTGAGAGAGGTATGCTGAGAGGAGACCAAGAACCTTGTCAGAGATTCCGAAGCAAGAATTAAGTCTAGAAAGGAGTACATTGCGGTTTATGGTATCAAAAGCAGCTGAGAGATCGAGAAGAACTACATCAGATATGTGCTGTGGTCCATGGCTAGACAGAGATCATTGCAGAAGTCACTCATAATATGCTACATTTGTAATTATGCATATGATTCAGAAATTTTATGGTAAAATTTTAAAAAATTGAACTAGAGCTTGAGCAATACCAAATTGCAAAAATTACCAATTTTAATTTTAGTACAAAATACAAAATGTTTAGGCACCTCAATTTCTTTTTACACAGCATTTAATAACATAATTAAATGTATAATTTAGACAAAACATTAGTACCAGACAGGGTTGTACGGATTGCAAAGGACAGTCTTCAAAGGGCGCTTCTTTACCGATGAACTCACTGCCTTCAGTTTCTGACTTCTGTTTAATGTTTGAGCTTCTGCCATCTTGTACCTGTTTTAGAGAAATAGAAATATGAACTTAAATAATTCTAGAATATTTAATGTATACATAAATATTCATAACATTGCATAACATAGTAACAATTGGAGTGCTACTGTCATCAATGACAATATGGAGCATTATTGAGCCAAATCTAAGCCAGTGAGCAAAAAATGTCCAAAAATGGTGAAAATTTCAAAATCCAGTCCAAAGAAAAAGGAGAATAAAGTCGAGGAGGTTTACGTGCAGGCTGCAACTCATGGTCAATGGATGGAAAGGAGAGATGGAAAAGATTGGTCTCCAAATGCCTATAGAACTGCTCAAAGGAAAGCAAAGGCTGATTTGTTCAGACGCAAACGAAGACTTCTGAAGACTGGGTGGAAGTGAATTCCATAACTGCGGTGTAGCATGCCAGAAAGAAAGACTGAATAGCTTAGAGAGCGAAGGTACCATAAGCTAGATCACACTAGAATAATTAATTTAGAAGACCGAGTAACAGAAGGCTGCATTACTTTAATCAAATGAGACATATAAGTTTGTACAGGAGTAGTGATGGACTAATAGGTTAACGAAGCAGTCTTGTAAATGATAGGCCCTTTAGTCTTAGGCCGTGAAAAGACTTTAAAATAAGTGTAACGTGTAAATAGGAGTTACAAGATATGCTCGCGCAAAAAGTCAAAATAAACTGCAACCGATCAGTCTCGGCCAGAAAGATTTAAAAACAGGATTTCAAAAACAGGAAAAAAGATTTACAATTAAAAAGTTCATGTAACAACTACAACAACAACAACAACAATTAGAGTGCTACAGTCATCAATGACAACATCGAGCACTATTGAGATAAAATCAAGCCGACGAGCAAAAAGAAGGTCCAAAAATGGTGCAAATTCCAAAATCCAGATAATCAGTCCAAAGTAAAGTAGTAGCAACAATAACTGCGCCTACAATCTCTCTCTCTCTCTCTTCAGTGTACTGCCAAGTGGCAGGTTCAAGGTACATATTCATACTCAAAGTCTGCTTTCTCGCTCCATAAGAGTACTCCTTAGATCAACATGTTAATCCCTTCACAAAGTCTATGCCTCATCCATACCTTATGTAGCCTATAGCTTGGGAAAAATATGGCTTCTGAGGTGGTTTCCCGTTGCCTTCCTCAGTTAGGTGGATTAATTACCATTTAATCCTGGGGGAAAATATGTCACGGTGAGGTGGGTCCCCTCTTGCCATCCTCAGCTCTTGCCTTTAGTCGACTCTTACAATAAGAATAGTAAATAGAAGTATTTCCTTTTCAATTTGCACGTAACTCCTTTGACTTTATATCATCAATTATTTATTTAATTATCACCTATTTAATTAATTAGGAAATTTGTTGGATGAAAACTTACAGTTTGCAACATTTGTGAGCGATAATACGTGCTCCAAAAACCGCAACAAAGGGGATGTTAAAAGTTTCAAAATCCACTTTGAAAAATTTAATAAGAGCACTGCTTTTGGCGTCCAAAAAAATATCAGATACGATGAAACCAAAGCAAGTCGATAAATTAACTATTGAAGAGACCATTGAGAGAAGAAAGGTTACAGTGAGGAACAAGCCTAATCAAACTTTTGACTTACTTTTTGGGTTTTTAAATATGCACCGTTTGGCTCGTCGGCTTGATTTTGACTCAATAGTGTTCGATGTTGTCGTTGTTGACTGTAGTACTCTTATTGTTGTTGTAATTATTATTGTTCTTGATTAATTGGCTACTCCGTTTTGTATAATCTGTATCGTTTTGAACCTATAGCTTCTTTATGCTCACCTACTTTATAAACCTTATTTTAAAGATTTTTGTGGATAACAATCAACCTTGTACATATCTGTACATTACATTTCGAAATTTCAAAATTCACTATAATTGCTTTTCTTGGGCTTGGTTTAAAAATTCCAATTTCAGTATGCCCCTCTTGTTCAACACCAGCTGTCAAATCATAGAATCAATTTTATGCTGACGGACATTACTACTCGAATAATATAATATCGGAAATTTTTAATAAAAAAATAGTGTAAGAGAAGGAAAAAGGAATCGAAGTCACTTCGAGTCAATTACTGCTACGAATTCTGGAATTTGTACTTTTGGAGACTGCGTGTTAATTGTTGGTAAAAAATAATATTAACGTAAATTTCCTCACTCGAAAGCGATGTCAGTGACTGGAGAGCCCAAAATTTGAACCTCGCACATACTGATCAGCAGTTAAATAACTTACCGACATCGACATGGCTCCAGTGGATCATGGCGATGTCGTGTTTGACTGTGTTTACCAGTATAACACCGTTAAACTTCTATCATTGCTGGTTACTTTCTGGAAAGTGTGGCAGCACTTCATTGTTTACTCTTTGACTCTATTGGATTGGTGAATCTTTTGTTGTATTTGATTCGTTCCTAACGGCCGTCCAACCCCGTCTAATCTTCCTAATCGACCATTTCATCGGTTGGTTGTCCGGCTTTTCCTGCGACCAACCCATATTCATAGTTTTTATCTCATCCTCGAGCGGGTCAATCGATATAAAGTCTTCGAGTGACCTTAATATAGGGCCTAATGGAGGATATCTCGTCAAAAATGATTGATGAGTTAGTTAACTAACTACAATAGGAAGATATTTAAAAGGCAAAATTAAGAGTGATTCAGTGGATCATCTTAATTGGCGTGATTAATATAATATGATATAATATAATGTGTTGAATCTATGATGGTTTTATATTGTTTGAAAACATGAGTAGCCTATTTATTAAAAAGTAAATTAGATTCCTATCAGTGACTAACCCTGGGATGCATATATAATTAAGCTAAAATATGTATAATCGATAACGCAGATAGGAATACTTTAAAATTTTCCATGATAGTTAGAACTTTTCACTAATATTTTTTCTGGTTTTTGTTTGCAGAATACTTATTGTTTTAAATTCACATATAAAGCATCTTTTGATACTATGGAGCAATATCAAATAGCTGGACAGAATGCTTTGATGGTATCAGGCGGGCAGATGGTTGTGCAATCTCTATCAGATCACAACATTCAAACACAGCATGGACAGGTTAACTATCTACATAATTGAAAATTATAGTAAATTATTATGCATTTATTATTTTAAATTAGGTCTAATAGACTGCATCTCAGTAATTTTACTGAGATTTAGTGAGCATGCACCTGACAATATGCAAACAAAAATTGTGCAACAGGAGGAACTACATTTAAAAATGAAAGAGAAAGGAAAAATTTCAATCGAGAAATGGGCCTGTTTCTACTAACCAGAACTTTGTACTCGAGGACACTTCGGGAATATAATACGACTTGCAGTTCTTTGCACCTGTCGTTAGAGGCGACTAAGCCAGAACTTGGGAAAGATCAGGAAATCACCTCAAAAGTTATATTTTATCCAGCTATGGCTACATGAAAATTTGGATAAGGCATAGCCTGTTTTGAAGGGTTTACGCTTCACTGGATGTAGTGCTGTTTATGGAGCTTGACAACAGACTGAGTAGGCATTTATTTACTTTGGACCTGCTTCTAAGCAGAAATCAATTGTTTAAGGTTCTGAATCTGATCTATTTAATTTACTGAATGAACACAAGCATAATTTTTTTGTTATAAATGCGTACATACAATTAGCTTTTTATTATGTGTTTTGCTTGGCTCAGATTCTTCAGCTCAACCCGTCTGGTCAACTGATGAGCTCATCGGGTCAGCAGATAATGCTTCAGTCGATGCCTCAGAGTCAGGTCATTCACATACAGGGCCAGAATGGCCAGCTGCAGCAGGTCTCTACTTTCTCTACAGTTTTATTATATAACTGTATGTTAATAATAATAATAATAATATTAATAATAATACTAAAGTCTAACGTACGTTTCCTCATACAATGATGATGTCATAGTTAAATTATGTTAATTAATAGTTAATGTCTCTTGCTGGAAAAGTTCTAAGTTTTTATGCACTACTTTAAACTGGTCGTACGTAAACCTTGATTCTTCTACTGAAATTTTAATGCCATCGTACAATTTGTAATACTAGTTGTAGTATATGGCCTTACATTAGAGCATTTTTATTAAAATTTGAGTTAAAATTTTAATTTTATTAAATTTCATTTTATCATATGGGTAATGTTGCTATTAGTGTTTAGAACCTGTATCAATTTAGCAATGTAAAAACATAGAGCTGTGTAGTATGGAGAGAGGAGGTGGGCTTAGAGCTTGTAAACATATGAAGTACCGACAATATGGGCATTGTGAAAATAATCTGTTTCCTTTGCAGTAGACCTATTGAACTTACGCAGTTGAATTACTGATAGGCTAGGTTGAGGCAGGTTAGACTTAACCTTACTCTCTATCTTAGAAGCTAACAAAATTAAAATATTTTAACAGTGACTCTTGGTGGGTCATGAACTGCAATATTTTTTGTTTGTTTAGTATTAATTCACTGATATAAGGCTAAAGTTGTTGCAGTATCACACCAATACGCACAATATCCGTACTCTCTGTGATAATTGTAAAATAGGTTTTAGTATGTAGTATATTACTTTATAATTCCAGCATTTTAAGCAAAGCAATATGTTTAATTCAACAGTTTTTTTTTTGACGGAAGAATTTAATTTAATAGTTAACTTTATTGCAGGTGCAAGTAATTCAACCTCAGCAACAGCATCAAACGCAGCAAGACACTCAGGTTATCTTTCAATATTAGTAATCTAGCATTTAGTAATCTGTGACTACAATTCTACAATTTAACTGATGATAAGAGATAAGAAAACAGTAAACTGTTCTTTAAATTGAATAAAACTATACGTTTCTTTCATCATAATATATTTCTTATTGTATATTGTTGAAATCTTCTTTCAGAGATTCCATATATGAGCACTTGTAGACATGCGCACCTCTAGATATGAGCATCTCTAGACATGAGCATCTCTAGACATGAGCATCTCTAGATATCAGCACCTCTAGATATCAGCATCTCTAGACATGAGCATCTCTAGACTTGAGCACCTCTAGATATGAGCATCTCTAGACATGAGCATCTCTAGACATGAGCATCTCTAGATATGAGCATCTCTAGATATGAGCATCTCTAGATATGAGCATCTCTAGATATGAGCATCTCTAGATATGAGCATCTCTAGATATGAGCATCTCTAGATATGAGCATCTCTAGACATGAGCATGAGCATCTCTAGACATGAGCATGAGCATGAGCATCTCTCTGAGCATCTCTAGATATGAGCATCTCTAGATATGAGCATCTCTAGATATGAGCATCTCTAGATATGAGCATCTCTAGATATGAGCATCTCTAGATATGAGCATCTCTAGATATGAGCATCTCTAGATATGAGCATCTCTAGACATGAGCATCTCTAGACATGAGCATCTCTAGACATGAGCATCTCTAGATATGAGCATCTCTAGATATGAGCATCTCTAGATATGAGCATCTCTAGATATGAGCATCTCTAGATATGAGCATCTCTAGATATGAGCATCTCTAGATATGAGCATCTCTAGACATGAGCATCTCTAGACATGAGCATCTCTAGATATGAGCATCTCTAGATATGTGCAGGATAATTTGACATAAATTATTCATAATTAGTCATGCCAAGTATTATAGGATAATATTTAACAGCTAAACAAAATATAAAAAAAGTGTTTTAGTTTTATAATATATGTAATTTCAGTTTGCTGATATCATTGGCATATACGGGTTGTATGCAAGCATTTAATGCTTTCTGACTCAAAATTGTTTTGCATGTTATTTCAGGTATTACTACAGTCACTAATGGGACAGCTGCAGCAACAGCAGCAGTTGGCTGGAGGACAGCTGGTACAGACAGCTAATGGTCAGACTATTTTATATCAACCCGCTCAGCAACAGCAGCAGCATATTGTTGAACAACAGCAGACTATACAGATACAGAATGGCGGTTAGTTACTAACTACGGACAGTTCTTTGGCTTTATATTCTCATTTCTTTAGAGCAACTCATCGTCATCGTCGTCTTCCCTTGAATCCCTGACTATCTAGGGTTAGGATACGAATAGACCCTCTTTGCCTATTGTTCTAAAAAAATTTGTTGCAATATATGGAGCCTAGGCGCTCACCAACCCTTTCTGTCATTGGTTTGGATATTAGTGGTTTGTCGCCTTTGACGATACTAGCAGTCCATGTTTGGTCTATTCTTCAACAACCTGGATGCAGCACAGGTATAAAGAAACTATTTGTTGTTACATATAAAACAGTACTTTAGTCTAAATTTGTATTTCTCACTTTCTAGTATTGTGTCATTGGTAGGTCCTAGGTATATATTCTTACTCATAGCTAGTTGTTTGAAATCATGCTCTGCAGAAATACCCATCGACCAATGAGATGATTCAATCACTAGTTTTTTCTAAGCTTAGTGTATATGCTAGCTTAAAAATCTGACTTACTAAGATGGCATAAATTGTCTACCTTAATTCCTGCTTGGTTGCTTACATCAAATGTAGTTTAGAGTTAGGTAGTTTTTTTGTAGTGACCAAGACGCAACAGGAGGATCTCTATATCTCAGACATACATACTGACTCAGTGCTAGTCCTGCATTTGTTTGAATCAAACAACTTAAATAGATATCGTTTTCCGCATATACTTAGTATCATTACGTGTACAACAAGTGATTGGGTGATATCTGTTTTTTATTGTTGCATTTATTCTGGCTTCTTTTCATAGCAATGGCATCACTGTTTGTGTGTTGTGTATCAGCGGGGCAAGTGATTCAGATCCCTGTAAGCAGTCTAACCAATCAGCTATTTGCTGGTGCTGGCTCTACGGGGCAGCAGCTCTCTGCACTTACTCTGCCTAATGGCTCTGCCGCGCAGTCACCAGTGGTCATGGTACGGTAAATCTTGTTATGCTTCTCTTGCCATTCGCATTTAGTGCTATTTATTTATTTAGCGTATACTGCTACAAAGCCGGGACACGAGGTCGTGCTCGGCTGGCGATTAGTGCTACTATTTAATGCAACTGGGTGGAACCAGTGACTATGTCTGTAAGATATCTGACGGCGGATCCGTAGGTTTGGGTTAAAATCATGGGCTTGCGCGTCACTGATATCGCTTTCGAGAGATGAAGCTGACTAATACAAGTGTGATTTGATGCAAGGAATTGTTTAATTCATCATTGTTGTCATCTTGTTGTAGATGTTTTACTGTTTTGCATTGCTTGTGAACTGTACAGGGTTGAATGACCCTTTTTTGTTGTTCTAACTAAATAAATAAATAAATAATTAATTAATTTATCAGTATTTTAAACTGCTTATAGATGTATTTGTAATGATTTATCAGAATTGTCAATTGTTTGTCAATGTTTTACTAGTAAGTAATATATCAGACTATGAGTATTGTTGTATGTATTGTTGCTAAGCTTTTTCATTACTATTAGCCATATAGATGTATTAATTATAATTTGTGGATACTGTTAACTGCATGAGGACGACTTAACGTTATTGTACACAGTTTTTGTTAACTGTATACAGATGTAATTACTACTGTTGAATTTTCGTCATTGTTGATTGTATTCTAAAAGACCTACTGCTAAGTTAATTTCCTTTAGATGTATTTGTGAAGATTTATGGCTATGATTACTGTATATGGATGTATTTATGATGATTTACAGCTATGATAACTGCGTGTAAATGTACACATATATGTAAAGATTTATAGTTGTTGTTAACTGCGTGTATAGGTATTTTTATGGATTAACATTTCTTGTTAACTGCATGTATATATTTGTATAATGACTGACAGCTATTGTTAACTGCATGTATATATTTGTATAATGACTGACAGCTATTGTTAACTGCATGTATATATTTGTATCATGACTGACAGCTGTTGATAACTGCATGTATATATTTGTATCATGACTGACAGCTGTTGATAACTGCATGTAGAGGTATTTTTATAGATTTAAACTGCATATAATGTATTATAATGATGACAGCAGTTGTTAACTGTGTGTATATATTTGTATAATGGCTGACAGCTGTTGATATCTGTGTGTAGATGGTAGGTGGCGGCAGTGCTGGCAACGTCTCAGCTGGCGGTGGACTGCCTATAGTTGTGCAGCAGGTCGTCCAGTCAGCCATGCCAGTTGATAACTCTCAGGATGTGGCTGATGACCCGGATCAGCCGCTCTACGTCAACGCAAAGCAGTACAATCGTATACTGAAGCGCAGGCAGGCTCGGGCACGTCTAGAGGCACTCGGAAAGATTCCGAAAGAACGACCTGTAAGTCAGGATCCTATTACTGTTCCATAACTCTGATTCCACCTCTAAACTTGTAGGATAATCATGAGTTGCCTAATATAACTTTTTTCATTTATGTCTGGTTGAATAAATTTAGCATATTGGCAATTAATGCCATAGTCAGTTCTGCTGAAACACGTTTGCAAAGTCACAGTGTGGCAAGAGGGTTTGATGCAAAACAATGCCACTTTGTTATCTATGAGAATTTTTATACTTGTAAGCCTCTTTTAAGCAGGAATAGATAGCTTTCAGGTTGTCATGGAAAGTAGTGATGCTTGAGCCGGATTGAAATTCTTTATTTCTCAAAATCGTATGCCATGTATTAGTGATATTCAAAATTTTGATGAAGTTTGCTTGAATAAGTGTGTCACTATATAAAAGATTTACAATCCAGTGCAGAAAGTGCAATAACATCAAGTTTATGAAGGCTGCCTTAACATTGAATTTTTATTTCTTAGTAATTTGAAAGTTAATTGTAGTTCATTTTTCATGCATTTGACAGAAATATCTGCATGAATCTCGACACAAGCATGCGATGAATCGTATACGTGGAGAGGGTGGGAGATTTAATGCAGGTTCAGTGAAGCAGCGTAAAAACGAGAACTCTACGAACTCTGTTATCAACACAAGTCGGACAACAGCGACAACTGAACTACTTTCAGCACCTAAATACGCAACAATAATTAAAAACGAAAATTCTCAAACTGATATCAATGTGAGTAATAAACTAATTTAAAGTTGTATTGATGAATTTTAAGTTGGTAAGTGGAGGTTTAATGTAGGATTTCTCTGTTAATGTGATGAAAAGGACATCTGGATAAGATGACGTTGAAATTTTATACTGACTCTTGTAATTTTGTACTAGAGGTTAGTTGCTCTTTGATTTTGCCTTCAGGCTAATAAATTATTATTAACAACAATGATTTTAGGAGGTTTATCTGGTGCCCACAGATTTTTTACTCGATTGTAGTCTTTTTAAATGCTGTCATTATTGTGTGCTTCATTTCTATTTATATTCACTTGTACATACTAGACATAAAATGTTACATTCATTCCATGCATCTGATTCATCATGGCACTTGGCTAGCAATGATTATTCATAACCTTTGTGATGGGAGAGAGAGGGAGAGAACAGCAAGTAGGTGGGTTACTGTTTGCTGAATAATTTTTCATGTAAGCTTTGTTTCTTATCTTAATTTCTTTTATAGTTAATCATCTCTTACTAAAAATATCTTTATTTTGATATTTGTTATGGATTCCAGTCTAAATCTACATTAATCTTATTGATTGATTGATCGTATAGAATTCAATAAAGCTGGCTGACCTGATGTCACTACCCACTAGCTCGACCAGTTCTACGTCGCTGATAGTGAAGACTGCGAGCGGTCAGGTTATTAGTATTCCATCGTCGACGCAGATACACATCAAGCAGCAGTAGCGGTGCAACGACTGTCAAACTGTTTAAACTTGTGTATATTGTTCTTCATGTCGACTGCCTTCTGCTCACTTCTGGTTCTTCTCAGTGAAGTGCAATATAGTGAAGATTTACTTTTTCTTTTCGTCTACTGAAGGTGATATGATTCAAAGAACATCTGAAGTGGATTGTGCCACTGCAAGCTCCCTTGTGCCATTAGTAAACGCGACTTGCAGTACTGTGTTTACAAGTGTGCCTGATGGTGTGTAGAGTGTAGATGTGCTAGATGTACAGTGCAAATTATACAGACTGTTTCTATATATCTCAGACAGCTAAAAGTATCATGAAACACAATTGCAATCTCTTGGCTGTCAGTGATATATTTGTAATGATATATTTGATTTGTCTGGTCTTAAACGGTTTGCTTATTCAATCAATCAATAATAATAAGAGTTTAACGTCCGGTTCCTTACCATAAGTCTATGTCAGGGACATCAACGTATTGTTTGTAGGATCTGTGCTATTTGGTACCCTATTAATCAGTAAGGAACTTCTCTTGAGATTTCTTTAGCTATGTGTAGTAGCTTTGCATATGCAAATCTATATGCGGTAGTTATGTATCTAAAGTATTTCCTTGTGAAAATTTACTGATACAAATTTTAGTAAACAAGTGCTGTTGATATTATCTAAGATTGTTGTAAAGAAAAGGCAGCATTTTGCTTTTTGTAAATAATGTTATTTTGAGATTGTCTAACTGCGTCGACAAACTACTGACATAGTCTAACTAGCGTCGACTCGTTGACATAATCTAACTAGAGTCAGCTTCTAGAAAATATCAAGTCAGCACTAGAGATGGAGACCCACTATGCCACGATTCTGACAGTGCCTTGTTGAAACATATGCAGACTGACAAAACCTAGTCCAAAAAGAGCTCATGTTAAAGCAGACTTTCCAGCAGTCTTTCGTGTAAAAAATGTATGACATAGACTCTCTAGCAGTTCTTGCTGTTCCTTAAAATCCCTGTAGAATTTTGTTGTGCGTCTTTGCACAGTGCTCCACGTCAACAGGCAGAAATCTGTGGCGTGGAAGAATTTAATTTTATTAAAATTTCTTCTCTTTGGAGCTCAAACGTTGCTCTAGTGCTTATATTCCGGCGGTGTCTTGTTGGTTATAATGCATAATATTTAAAGACGGGTTTGCTTGTGCAGCAGCAATGTCTGCATTGACATCCGTCTTGTTTTTTGTGTTTTTCCAGGGCTTTGTGCCTGTGCACTATTTCCCATTTGCTTTACTTAATAGTATTTACATAAAATTTCTTACTACCGAAATCGTTAATTAAAATCATTTTTATGTTCAGCTGTGAAGTAAGTCCATTCAATAGAAACTAGTGAGCGTGCATATCAAATGTACTTGTAGCAAATAGAATTGAGCTACTGGTACTTGTTTTGAAAAGTAGTGTTTTGTCTGACTTTTGAAGGATCTTCGTATTTCTTTACTGAATCTCAGCATTTCTAATTGATACCCGTCGCGTTTGATTCAATGACCAAAATGAGTGATTGACCGAGTGGTGACTTATTTTAATTTCATTTTATTTTCATGTATTACCAGATCTTACAAACGCAAATCATTAACAAATGATTGCGTTATAAGTAGAAGACCATCCATTCGGGACCCCAGACCTTTGTGAACAGTTTCTTTGCGCCACTGAAGTAGATGTAAGCGTTTTAGCTGTTTTGTGGCGCACAGAAGATTTTGTGTCCATTACCTCATCTGAGGACGTGATTCAGCTTAATGAGCTACTGATTCCGCTTAATGAGCTACTGATTCAGCTTAATGAGCTACTGATTCAGCTTACTGAGCTACTGATTCAGCTTAATGAGCTACTGATTCAGCTTAATGAGCTACTGATTTCAGCTTAATGAGCTACTGATTCAGCTTGGCTCTCCCGTTGGGTTTTATGTATGCATTGACTAACTAGTGTTGATTCCATGCTGATTTAGAGTATCAGAGTAACATTTCGGTAACGCCGGTGTAGATTTATACGTGTAACATAACCTGGTAAATTTTACCACCGTATGTCTTAGCGTCTTGATTTGAGAGTAATACTTTGGGCTTTTAAGATCCGATAGCATAAAAGCTGATAAAGATTAATTTAACGTTCACTTAATACCACAAGGGATTCTTTCAGGCAGAATTTGGCTGGGATTCGAATGGATATCCTCCTACTTTTCAGGCAAGCTTGAGATCCACTCGTCCGTCCAACCGGTCTCATCGTGATCGGTGTTCGGTTCTGGAACTAACATTGAATCTATTGAAACTACTTGTAGTAAAAAAAGTGATTAGCGCAGATGTTTTCGAAAGGGTGAAGTGGCCTGCATATGATCTGTGTACTTGTTAACGTTAGCATATTAGATTTGAACTCGTCATTGTCTAACAACATTTGACCACTGACAAGCGGGTCATAACCGAATTTTTTTATCGACGTTCTTTGGAAGTTTGTTTAAAGCTTCGCATAGCTGTTGTTTGTAGAGATGCTGATTGCTGTTGTTTCAGCATAGCACTGTAACGTGTCTAATGCTGATTTCTCTTGGCACTGTATTGTGGATATAACATTAATTTCTTATTTATGTGGAGCAAATATTTTCTGATCTCACAAGCAGAATTGTAAGCGGGAAATATCAGAATATATCATCTCGACAGATTTTAGTATTGTCAGTTTGTGTTATTTTATTGTACTTCTGTTATATAGTAACTATTATACTATCTGAATGACGTCCTGTTTGCACCTACACAAAAGTGCGTGTGTATAATGTGTATGTGCGGAGAACGAGCGAACGTTCTTATATATCCGTTGCTCGTCCAGCTCTGGCAATATCTTATAATTTTTCTTAAAACATTGTGAGCAGAGATTTTACCTTCTCTTTATAGTCTAATGTTACCCGTGTTATGTCCGAGTTACTGAAGCATAGACCAACCGTGGACTGCAAGTGTCGTAAAAGTCGAAAAGCACTAAGATTTAAACCAACGTCAGAAAGGGAATTCGGTTGGTGATCGCCTGAGCTCCAGAAATTGCTACAAAATTTTCTAATCACGTCTCTAGTTGAACTGGGATTCAAGGGAAGATGATGATGTGTAATTTAATGTAACTTTATCTAATTCGTTTTTCTATACAAATCATCAGCAACTCTTTGCCCTAAGCTTTATGTAGACTTTAATCCGGCAGAGTTGAGAATCGAGACTTCTCATGTCCCGGGCAACTACTTGGCTCATTCAAACCAACTCTCTTAAGATCTACAAAATTTTACATGTAACTATTACACTATTTTACATGGTTGTCTTTTGGACATTTCCACAATTTATTCGTAAAGTCTATGTCGATGCCTCACAATTCTGTGCTACAAACAAATTATAGTGGAATTCTTGAATATCATGTATATAAAGCGTGCATAGCAATGCACGCGATGTCGTATAATATTATACTGTATATGCTGACATGTATTATATACGACTAACTACGATTTGAAAGAAGCCGCTATAGACAATTTGAGCCAAATGTACCCATCATAAAGGAACTAATAAAAACAGTTGTACTGGGTAAACTTAGCTTTATGTTTGTATCTTATTTGTTTTATTTCTAAGAATCCTTTAAACATTCCTAAATTGAATTTCTATCTATAGGTATTTACAATGCAATGTTTGAAGTAATTTGCTATTTTATATAGGTTTTGTCATTCTGCTATGTGACATCGTTGAAACATTATTTTATTCATAGATTCTGATTAAAATAAAGATATGTCTGCTAACGTAGGCTAATAAATATCAATAAATGCCTCATTATGATTACGCCTATGTATAGCAATGTCAATAATCTAAGCTATAAAGCTAGTTTAACGTCTATACCGTACCTCAGCATAACATACTATAATATACTATGGCATGACATTCCGCTTTATACTATGCCACATTATGACTCAATATACAGCTGTGTACCACTGTATACTGTATCGCTGTGTAGCGAAGCAGTATGCCATAGTTTTGTATGTTATGCTTCGGTACATTGTGAAATAGCATAGCCTATAAGTTCTGATATCGTATCCTGTAGCACTGCATAGGATCTTATTTTACTATGACAAACCACACCACCCCACTGCAAACCATGCAACACTATGGCATACAATGTCACTGCACACTATACTATTCTATAGCATACCGCACCGCAGCATAATACGCCATACTGTAGAATATCATTCTACACTATATACTCTGCAATACTATGGGATACCGAACGGCTGTTTACTATGCAATAATACGGGACTCCATATTTCATAACTATGCCATACCTTTTCGCTCCATTACATATAATGCTATATCATAAGGTACTGCTGCATGCTATGCTATACACTGGCATATCATTCCGATGCAAACTTTACTATAATATGGCATACCATACCACTGCTTACTTTGCTATATTTTGTCACACTGTATTGCTGCAGTCGACGTCATTCGCTGGGCCTATGCCACTGCATGCTATGGTATTTATTTCGTACCTTACCGCTGAATACCATGCACTAATATGGTATACCATAACGACATAATAAACACTGATGTGGCGCACAATACCGCTGCATACAACGGCATGTTACGGCACTCCATATCTTAGTATACCATGCTATAAAATGGCATAGAATTTCGCTGTATGTTATGCTAGTCTGTGGCTTGTCTATACCTCTGTTAACTATGCTATGCTGTGGCAATCCAGTACCGCTATATCATCTGCTTTACTATGCCATCCCCAACCGTTGCATTTAATGCGCACTATGAAAAACCGTATCGCTGAATACTATGCTATGCCATGGAATACCTTACCTCTGTATATTTATCTGTACTATTGCACATCATACCGCTGAAATTATGCTATAGGATGGCATGCCGCACCGCTGTATTCCATGTTGTACTGTGGTACATCAGACAGCTACATGATGTGCTATACTACATATAATACAGCTGCACCTTATGCTATGCTATGGCATTACAATCGGTCTACACCATGCTGCACTGTGGCATGCTATGCCGCTGTATATTATGCTATTGTATGGTACATGTATACAATTGTATATCATACTGCAGCATACTATGTTATACTAAGGCATATCGTATCGCATCGTACAATGCTACACTAGGGCATATCGTCTCACTGCATTCTATGCTATTCTGTGGCATACCATATCGATGTATACTGTGCTAAGCTGCGAATAACTTACCGCTGTAGACTCTGTTAAAATATGTCATAACGTAACGTTGCAAACTATGCAATACTACGGCCTACCATACCACGTCACACTATGTTTCACTGTGAGATATTATGCTACCTACATCAAGGCATACCAAACCGCTGTATACTCTTTACATTATTGCATATCTTACCTTAAGAGATATATATATATATATATATATATATATATATATATATATATATATATATATATATATATATATATATATATATATATATACATATATATATTTGATCATATATATATATATATATATATATATATATATATATATATATATATATATATACTAATGTTATCTTTGTTATGCAATACTATGGCATAACGTACCCATGAAAAATATGCTCTACGATGGCCAACCGTACCGCTGCATATTATGATGTGCTATGGCATACTGTACCGCTGCGTACTATGCTCTACTCTGACATAACGTACCGCTGCATACTATGCTCTACTCTGATATAACGTACCGCTGCGTACTATACTACACTACGGCACACCATAGGCTGCATACTATGATAGGCTACGCTTTATACTGTACCACAGTATTTTATACAATGTTATCTCATAGTCATACCTTATCGTTGCATTCAATGCTACACTATATCGTACCATACCGCTTCATACTATGCCATACTATGGCATATCATACCGGAATTTTTTTACTTGCTCAATTATACATAATTATTACTTCGGTTCCACATTTCCCATCTTCTCTATCACTTGTCATTATTATCGGAGTCTCTAAAGGCCAAAGTGATGAGAGTGTCCCATAAAAAAGCTGAAGTTAATGTCACAATAAATGGTATAAAATTGGAACAGGTAGGGAGTTGCAAATATTTGAGTCACACTATATCCGATGTGAGACTGAACTATACAGTATATTACAAGCCAAAAAAGAGGCCTTCGGTAATAAGACAGAACTTTTAACAAAACAGTTTAAAGAAACACACAAAGATAAAGATAGTGAAAACCTAGGCTTGGACACGCTATTATATGGATGTGAAATATGGACCTTAAGGAAGGAAGATATTAGGAAACTGGAGGCATTTTAAATGTGGATATGGAGAAGAATGGAAAGGATTAGCTGGACTTAAAAGGTTACAAATGAGGAAGTTTTGGAGAGTTGCTGAATGTTGTTGTACACTAAGCTTATTTCTCTGTATTCTGACCATTCCGCTGCATTTTCTTTTTTAGGAATTTGGATAATTACTGATCAGGTAAGTCCTCCAGCCTCATACCGGTAATATGCACGCATCGATTCACTAGTCGTTGTAGTGTTTCTCCTTCAAGTAGGCCTACTTTGAGGAATTCTGCTGGGACGTCATCTATCCCTGATGCTTTTCCTTTATTTACGTCTGTTATGGCTTTATAAATTTCTTCTCAGGTCCTCCTGATCAACTTCTCTCGCCAATTCTTCCTCTGATTTAAAATCTTCTGTTATTTTCCTTTTAAAGGCGTCATGTAAATCCACCGCATATTATCTCCTTTCTTTTACATATCTTATTTCATGATTATGTGCTATTCTCCAAAAATGATTGAATAAAACGAGAAAATCACTTAACGTTTATTTTTCTACATTGGCCTAAGTCATAATTAAATGCTTTGTATTTTGCAAAAAATTGGACAACAACACAATCATACGATAATATCTCAACCTTTTCAGTTGTGAACTTTCACAACTGAAGTTAGACTGATTTACACTGTCTCGACATTGTTAATCAATCTAAATTCAGTATTAGCAATTCTAGTATGTTTCTGATACTCAGAAATTACTACAGACTATGAGCACAAAATATTAAATCAGTACTCGTGTAGCTTTAATTATATAATGGCCAGAGTTTTGTTGCAAGAGATAAATATATTATTTCACGTTATTATTAATTATAATTAATATTTTAAATTAAATATATTTTTAGTTCGCCCTATAGTTATAGGCCTGAAAAATCACTGTAACGGGATGATGGAAAAATCGTGGAACAGTGATAACCAGAAGATTGGGGATTCGTATCTCAGTCATTCACTTTCAAAGCATCGGACAAATGTATTTTCTTTGATTGCGAGATATGTTAGTCTCGTATTGCAAAGATTTATTAAAAGCGAAATACATCTCTTCTATTGTTAGTTTTTGGAAATATTGCAAGTAAACACGCTCAAAGATTATTGCTATTGTACTTCTAGCAAACCACATTACGGCGCAATTGATAAAAGAATAATTTCTTGGATCTCTGGACAACGATTAAAGTATCGTTAAATTGTAAGCTATTGTTAACATAACATTTTATGCTTGAACTTCAAGAACTTAAGACTTAATTTCTTTATCATTCTGTTAAAGGACTCAAGTCACATATTGAGAGACAAGTTAATCATCAATCATTGTCAAATCTGTAATCTATTGCATTAATCCGAGTAGCATGTAGATGGTTTCGGTTCTGTAACTGACAACAACAATAGAAAGCAGAAATAGTATAAATTCTAGTTTCTACAGTTGTTAGCGACTACACTGTTGACGGTTGATTTTATCTTAAAGTCATTTATAATCATCGCTGGCATCGGTTAGAATTTAATTAAATTTAAATTTAAATCCTTCTAAACTGAATGATTTTAATTAAAATTGTTTAATATTTGACGTTTATTCTGTCCAAAGAGCTCTGCTTGTCGGGTTAGACAGAATAGGTGCAGGGAATGTATAAAATTACAAGTATCCTTGCAATATAATTTGCGAGTAGGTAAACAATACTCTAGAATCCGTCAAATGAATAAATGCCATAGTCGATGAAATGCATCAAGTGAAAAACATTAAAACAACAATTCAAAAGAATGTATATGTTCTACCAAAAACACCCCCACCTTCCCTATCTCCCACGTCCTCGGAACTTAAATCAAAAGCAGCAATCGCGATGTTATTGACACCCTTAGCGGGGAAAGAGATGGGCGACAACACCTGAGGTAAGACCCCATTAATGCGAGGATCTCCTCTACTGCTTCGTCTGCTTCCTGTAGAAATAGTGCGATTAAATTTTCTGCTCAATGTTTTTGGAATAAAGTTTTCATCTATAGTATTGGATGTATTGAACGCCCTGTTCTGAGCTGACTCGCTACGAGCTCCTCCATTTTGTTCCCGGCCATTCCTGCTGCTGTTGATACTTGTTTCGGCAGTTGTTTCTTCATCGATGGCGCTGACCTCTCTTGTGAGAGCCGCCACATCGCCGTCTTCTCCATCAGAGGTGCTGCTGCTGCTGCTTCCACTGCTGGGCTCGAGATCTTGAAGGTCTTTAGCGCTACATCTGGGCATGTCTATGCCTATGGTCCAGTGGAACTTGGAGTAGTCGATCAAGTACTGACCGCTGTCTCTCTGAAAGGTAACGAGTCGCTCAAAACGGTGACCCCATAAGATTTCCTCTGGGAGATAGGAGGTTCGAGCCTGGGTTGTCATGCCTGCAGAATGTAAGATAAATAAAAAGTAAACAAATAAAGATACTTCTGTAAATAGTTTGGAAAATAGTGGAAACAGTATATAAATAGTGTAAACACTAAGCAGTGTCACAGTATACAGTGTATAAAATGGTTTTGTCTTTGCGTTCCCAGATTCAGCAAATTTATGTTAATTAAACTATTAATTTACCGTTTTATGTTAAGATTTAAGGAATATCGTATTAATTATCACACTATGAATTTGTGATAGTCTGTGTTTTATTATACATGAGTCTAGTCCCCTTTTGTGATACGCCTTACGGAGATCTTGAATTGACAATAGGGTCTTGCCTATTTTAAATGCTGTTATTTAAAATATTTATTTAAATATTATGACGAATTGCAGTGACATCGGTAATAAGCTTTGGTTTTGTCTCTCAACATAGCCGATAGTGCAAAGCCGCGAAATCTTGAACCTTTTACAATAAGTGCAACATTTTGCAAGAATAACACAAATGCTTAACGATACGTATTTCATTGACCTGAAGGCACTGTCAGAGCGAGCATACATTGCAAGCTTTAATTATAGTTGAACGTTAATAAAATTACACTAAACCATTGGTCGGATTTGTTTTGACAAATTACAGTTTACATTAACCGATTAATATGTTTATTCGACAATTAATATGTTTACGTTTAACACTAAAATACTCTGACTTACTGAGTAGTATGTTGATATTTATCGGATTTAACCTCATCAGGTTTGGTCAACACAGATTTAGATGATACAGTCGCGGCCTGCACTCTCACTTGCTTGCCCTTAGCGATGTCAGTTAATCCTGCGGCGTCATTTAGCTGCTCGCTTAGCAGCTGGGACAGGAAATACTTTAGTAGCTACGCGTGTCTGCTAAAACGATGTTTATGCGATAGAGCTGTGCCTGTCAGTCAACTTGTACTTGTCTGCTGTTATCAGCAGCTGTGCTTGCTTACTTGTAGTTGTACTTGTCTCTTATCAGCTGTAGATTGCTGCATCTATTCTTCCCTTGTAGTAGTGGAGATTGCTAGCTACATGTGGTAGCTGTGTTTTTCGGCAGGCAGCTTTACATTATGCAAGCATACTTGAAATTATCAGCTATTAAATGGCATATTTACACACATTCTGATTTAATAGGTTCAATTTCCAGATATACATGCACAACAATCCTTTTATATTTAATTTCCTTTTGATTAAACATATGACAGCCTTTTCTGCTAAAGCTTTGTTTTGCGTAAGTGGTTTTTCTGCAATTTTTGTTGTTGCTATTTTTATCATTCTGTGAAAATCGTTATTCGTTGTATATAAGCAGCATGATAATACATTGTAGTATACGTGGATTAGGAATGCCAGAACACTCTCGTCTTTTTTCTTCAATTCTGGCGGCACTTGATTTTCAAAGATACATTTATCACCCACCCATTTTAGTATTACCAAAAAATACGTTGTTTTACTTCACTAATAACGCTCAGGCATTTGGAAACACGCTAAAATCCCGCCTCCAGCGTAATAAAAATTAAATAAAAATAAAAATTATTTGTGGTTCTCGGTCAGCTAGCTTTCCTCAGTATTTGCAGCTATGTTCATGTTGTTAAATAAACTCAATAGAATGGTCATATGGACCAATTGGTTGATTTTAGAGATTGGTAAATGGCAACATGAACTTTCATTTAACTGGTTTGTATTCTCTCAGTTGCATCTACAGCTTGCAGCAGCTTGCTATTTTTGTCAATGTATCTCCCTTTTCGATGCGACAGTCTTTTGTGTCCTGATTGTCCGCGAGCAGCTGCTGCTGAGATATAAACATCAATCATTCTTTCATAAAACAAGAGTGGTCAAGCCCAAATCAGAAGCGCGCAGCTGCTGTTAATCCATGCACTCCACTAACAAAACTCTGAAACCGACTTATCTGCGATATTGCAAATATTGGCATAAAACTAAACTAAATTAGAGCCATGAAGTTGCTCATTCTTGTAATGGCCCATGGTTAACTATTAGAAACTGCGGTGATTAAATGTCCATCATATTTACTTAAACAAATCTGTATATAGGTCTACCTATCTACTAACTATAAATTATTAGCTGTTATCTATTTACAACTACTAGATATTATCTATTAAGTAACAATTGAAGCCAATATCCAGTCGACTTCAATGCATGAATTGGATAGCTATTCTTTGATTTTATGGATTTTATTATATTATTGTATTTATTTGATATTGATGTAACAGATATTTATTGATTTTACTATAATTGAATAAATCGTGTTTCAATGCATGAATTTATGAAAAATCCAGAGACTTAGTGGTCACAGTATGATGCCGATTCATTTATATCTACCGCAGAATCGTGCCTGTATGTTATTACAACATGAAATGAGCAAAATAACAATAATAAAGCACAGCACTTGCTGATGCTGTTTTTAATATCAGATCTTAGATGAAAGTGGTCTTGAGAATTCGCTTATTTACGGAACTATGTGACTCGTAATGCGAGCTCACATCCACAGCGGGGCTCTCTTAATCCATAACTAAAGCACTGGAAATCTGACCGGCGATATTGGGGGGCGGGAGAGTAAACAATTCCAGAACAGTCATCCGGTCTGCCTTTATCGAAGTCATAAACTATCCATTCTATTGATCCAAGAATAAGTAATCCTATTTAGCGTATCACAAAAGAGGTAAATCAATTGCGAAAATAATAAATCAGAATAAAAAATTATGGGTTAGCATTCCTTTCCTCTTTCGATGATGAAGTCTCTGTAGCATATTTCAATGTAACCGAGTTAGTCAAAACAATCTGCAAAAGCATGTGTTAGAAAGTAAACGAGTTCCGAACAATGCTAGTTCGCTGCTCAAAGTCAGAATAGAAACGTTGAATCCCTGGTAGAGAATGATGTTCTTTCAGTCTACCACTTCTAATCATATTTTACTTTGGCTTGTGTAATTCAAGTAACACAAACTAAACAACTGAAGTCGAGTTGAAAAGCAGATTCTTTTCGCAAATCGAATCAGTTATGGGGGCAGATAATGAATTTCAACTTAGTATTTACAAATCAGCAGTGGAATAGTTCTCTACCACAAGATCTTACACCTTGTAATTGTATTAGCACTTTCACGAGCAAACTAAATCCCGTTTCTTTCCGCCATAGTATTCTGCCCCTCTTGTCTCAGATCTTGGACTTGTACGGGTTTACCCTCGCTTTCTCTTGCGGTATGTGTACACCCAATCGTCATCTTATTGTGCTTTGGCATCTGCTAATGCAGTGTCTGCTTGTCCCTTACCTTACCTTATGTAGAGAAACCAGAAGATAAATTCTCATCGATTGATTGACATCTAACCTATCTTGCTAGTGGCTCAGCCCATTCTAAATACTCGTTTGGTTTGACTCAAATGCACTGTGAATGTATCAGCTAATACACAAACATAGACACACAATGTAGAGCATGACAATATCCGTGCACTACATTATCTTCGCAAACAGCGCATGTCATCTAAAGCTTTTAAGTCCTCCAGGCGACACGCGGATCATTGAATAATACATGTCCACGAGGTCCGCTGAGATCCGCAATGATGTATGGACTCATAACACGCGCATAATGATTTCCTATAGCTGCGCCACACGTCTCGCTAGGTAGTCAAGGTCAGCCACAGTGCTCATGGAATAGTCTTAAGTGGCCGGCCTATGTAGCAGCACCGGCTGAAGGTGGAGGTCAGTTTCCTATGACAGGGGCTAAATAAGCGCAATAAGTAATTAATGGATTTATAAATAAGCGCAGCTATTTATAAATCAATCAATTATTTAGATATGCTTAAGATATGCATAAATTGATAGAATTATTTCTCTACTATTTTTATAAATATTAACATAGTGTACAACATGCGCTATTCATTTCCGTTAATTGCTTTACCTGTCATATTTCATGCAGAACCATGTGGATCTTTAATCAAAATGAATAATTATACAAAGGAAATGATACTTTAGAATAACCTGCATTCCAGATTGCGCGTAAATGCGACGTGTTAATGATTATATAAATATTTGTATGCCTCACTGCATATCTATTTCTCTCGTGTTCTGCAGATCCAAGGTTCACACAGCTTTGATTCTCAGTAAGAATATTCAAATGATCGAAAATTTTATCAAATCATAAATGCTAAGACTTTAAAAGAGCCTAATACAGTCTCCATTATATTATTTTTATTATTTTTATTTTTTAATACTTTATATATATATATTATATTTATTGTTATCTTGTTAATATGTATTCCGAGATGTTTTCCAATAGCCTTCCTCATTTCTTGCATAGTCGCTTTTATCGATACGTATAGTTTATGTGTGATCTATTTTAGTGATCAGGACACAGCACGTGAACATTACTATATGCCAATCAGACACGATAATTCCTCAAATGCTAAGCACGACAAATTTAAGAAAGCATGAGAATAGAGAGGAGCAACTGCTTTTTAAAACTGACCTACGCGGAAACTGAAGAAGGCAATAGAAATAATATAATTTTAAGTACATAGAAATCACTTACAATAAGGCATATCCTTCTGTTATACTCTTTATATGTAACTTAAGGCAAATAGAGCCTTGTGAAACATGTTCCCATTCTCATAGCACTCGTTATTAATACAACTATATGTCAAATATACATATTTTAATATGTGTATTTTTACGTGTATATACCTTGAACCTTCGAGTTGTGATGTGAAATATATAGACACTTGGCAAACATTCAAATTACCTGTGGACTCTACGATGCCTTCGAGCACCACGACCAGTTCGAACTTCTCTGATCTGAGGTCATCAGCAGACATTTTCCAGAAAGGACTGTCCTCGTCGATCTTGTGCTCAACAATCACCGGCCAGACCATGAACAGTCGCCCTTCCGTCTCTCCGTCACCGAGCTTCAGATCACATTGATACAGCGGGACTATTTCGCCCTCGCTAGTCACGTGCTTCCGGATTAGTATCGCTCGGACGTGAGCTTCCACTATATGGGACTTCCGCATATCCCCAACCCGGAAGAGCAAACAAAACACTCCGTCCCGTTTACATATCACTGCGTGCTTACTGAACAAAAGCGTCTCCGCTCGCTTCTTCGGTCGAGATAGTTTAGCGAAGACAAGACCGGTCATTAGTGCCTGAATGATAACACCGAAACACGACTGGCACATCATGACTATTATAGCTTCCGTGCAGTGAGGATTTGTATGTCTTGTGCCGTATCCGATAGTCTGCTGTGTTTCGATAGAGAACAAGAGAGCTGTGGTGAAATCATAGACGTCCTCAACGCACGTCTCTCTCTTCTCGTCCTTCTTGCCGGATGAGTTTAGATCTCCGTGTGAGAAGCAGATGAGCCACCAGGCCAGAGCAAAGATGAGCCAGCTGAGCATGAAAGCGAGAACAAAGTTGAGCAGATTCCATCGCCATTTTATGTCCACCAGCGTCGTGAAGATGTCTGCTAAGTAACGCTGACGGCGCTTTTTGATGTTTGCCCGCCAGACGTTGCACTCGCCGTTCTTGAATACTAGCCGCTGAGTGGCTCGTCGACTGTACGAGAGGTTGTTGGTGAGATCGCCGTTCTTGTTGAGAGCTCTTCGGCTGGCGGAGTCGGCGTCTTCGTCGTCATCGATGTTGTCGCGCTTCTTGCCACCGATGAGGTTGTTTCTATGCTGACTCATCTTCTTCGCGAGAATCATGGTAGCTGTCATGGCTGACGGTCATTTGTAGCGAATAAGTCTGCAAAACAAGCGCAAAGCAATCTGAAAATGTTAAGTAAATTAAAAAAATTGCGAATAAAGTATAAAATACTAAAGAATAGAAAATCTACTGAATCACTGTGTTAAAACTATATAACTGAGTGAAATGAAGCTAAACCCTAATGAGTTAATAGCTGAAGCCTAGATTAACGTTGATATATTAGTCTCTTGTCCTGTCGAGAAAGCACATAAGTGACGGGACGAGCCAAGGTTTGGATAATGAGCATTCTCATCCGTAGTCTTATGCATAACCCATCACAGTACTAATTCAGACCGACGTTACAATAGTTTGCTGAATAACGTCAGCTACCCGCAGTAGAACATAATCGAAGGATGTGGATTACAAATGGCTATCTGGGATTTACTCACCACCATCCAAGCGTTACAAGGTTCTATTCCCTAGCTTGCCGTTTTGCGGTGCCCCGGTTTAGAGGGAGATTATAAATCTGGAGTGACTTTTAATCACCATGGCTGTCGTTATTCTGTAGAGATCTTTATTCAAATCAAAACTACTTGGTTGATATTGTGTTTATAATGTACTATGCATTTACTGAACTTATCTGAATCTGAGTTTGACAGTCGCAATTTACAACTTCTGCAGTAAATGTATATATTGTTGAGAAATATGAATAAATTTCTTTTAGCCGGCAAACATAATCATGTGGAGAAATGAGCATTTCAGTATATAGAAACAGTATTTTCTTGAGATACATTAATTTGCTTCATCGCAACAGCTGTAACTGATCAATTCACATCTAGCAGTATTTAGAAAATTGCGATAACATGGATTCCTCGAAGTATACTGGTGAATTATCTTTCCACGGATCAACTGCGGATCTGAATGTTGAGGGATCAAATCCAGGGCTTGCACCGTCACTGATATGATTTCGATGAATTAAAGGACCTCAAGTTTGGCTATTACCTTAGCTTTACATGAGCGAATTTTATATTTGCAAAAGTGTGCATTTAGTAAGCATTGCTGTAACATTTGTGTCGTTCTTGAGAATCCATTTAATCCCCAGCTTTCCAAACATCTGTCTTTAACAGATGACCCTACGTTAATGCTAAGAGCCTTAGACATCCTGTTTGTCAAGTTTTGCCACCAAGTCAATATAAAGCCAGTTACATAATGTGTTGATCAAGCATAGAAATAAATTGCGTAAATTACGAAGAAAGTCAATAATATATGTAACAATATGAAAATAATAAGAAACTTGAAAGCTGTATATATGTAGATTAAAAAAGTATTCTACCGTTCTTCAAATAAAAATCGGCCAAAAAGATAAGTTGAAGTAGGTTGGGCCGATAGCTTGTTAGCAAGTTGCTGGATCTTTAGGAGTATGGATTAAATCCAGTGTTCTCCCTGCTACTGACATCTAGCAGGAAACTGGTTCTAAACAAGTCTTTAGTTCTAAATTGAAATTGAAAACAAAGGGATTTCGACGATTGATAATACTAACAATCTAACGTTCCCCTAAATAATATACACCTTATTCAAATTATACTATTTTTGTGAGATCTATATTAATTTTAAGACGACCCAAAGGCTTGAAATAAAATAGTAAGCGTAAAAGTAAAAAATATCGGTGTTTTGCGATTGTTTTATGGAATAAACTAATGGTGATAGCTTAAAGATCTTATGCGTGGTTAAAGCGTCATAATAGCTGAATCAAGAGATGCTATGCCGTAATTGAATAATCAATATGGGAGACTTTCTGGAAATTATACGTACTGCTAAATTATACATTTATAAAAATAGATGAATTATACTAAACACACACACCGCCTTTCGCTTTGAGTGAGGAAACTGACGTTGTCCGCTTTACCAGCTTTTCATTCCTTGCTGAAAAATTTGTATACTTTTCTTTAATAACCATAAATCAGACACATTGGTTTCTTTGCAATTTCTGAGGCATATTATTAACAACCTCGTTTAGTACACATGGTAAATAATTATAAACAAGCTTCTAATATTGAAATGTACATATAATTCTTAAAAACATTAGTAATTAATAAAAATATTCTAAAGCTTTACTATTTAAGAATTTAAAATGTCTATGTCAACATCGAAACACAATAATTTATACATTTTTATCGCACAGAAATTATTCTTGCCAATAACTGTAGACATTTCTGCATTAGATATTGGGAAGATCTTAAATTTATTTTCTTCACATTATGCATCCTGCTATTTTTATATCCTGTGCACAAGCAAAATTGATTCAATGAACAGTCACCTCAGTTTAAGAGATGAAAATATAAGTATTGAAGAACGCAATGGGAGCTATTACCTGAAATCGTATTTTTCCAAAGTGAAAATAATAAAAAACAATTTGCAATAAAATGCATAGCTTGTGTGTTAGGATCAACTTGCCTATCAATATAACGACCTTGGGACCGCGAATAAGAATCTGAATATATTGCCTGTACTTACGATTTTTCAAATAACTAAGGAAATATGCAGATAGAAGGGAGAGAGACATATGTTTATTTCGACAACAAACATCAGTGTGAAGTCACATACATACAAAGTGTACAAAAAGAGAAATAAAAGTGCAAGATTACAACATAATCAATGATGCAAAATTAAAACAATCCCAATACCATTCAATCGGTCCCTAGTGAGAGCATTGCTCTATCTAGTTAGTCGCCGAATATGTTTATTTGGAATATGTTTAAGGGATGGATCGCACACTACGTGGATTATGCTCCGTCTTCCAGTGGAAGATCTCAGTTATGTCTGTGTCGGTGTTTAGAGTGTTAGGTATATTTTAAAACTTACTTTAAGTGCCTCACATTCTAAATGCCTATCCCATGCCTTCTGCTGCCCTTTATTATTAATAATTGTAATAATAACGGTTAAACGTCCGTTTCCTCATACAGGGATGATGTCAGGGACGTCCCTGACAAAAAGTACAGGTGTGTATACATGTATTGATAACTAGGATATAAAGCAGTAACTCTAAATCTACAGCAGAAATACGAGAAATCGTTAATATTATTATTGAAATAGCTAGGAATTCGAACAGTATTATAACATCCCTGCTACAGCTGTACCAGCGACACTACAGTGTAGTTTTTAAAGAATGCAATCGCAATGACTTCAGTTCCAGCATCAGTAAAGAAGACTTTCTTGTCGAGGAGAAAACTTAAATTAAACATTGATTAGTTTCTGCATCCCGTCGTGGCTGAAATTATTTTCTCGTAATATGCCGGACGGTTTCTCCATAAATCTAAGCCAGCTCGATTTATTGCTCCGTTGTAATCGGATCTATACAGGACATCAATATTTAACGCAATTCGATTTGCTTGTAAGCTGCACGTAAATATGAGGAAATGCATTTAATTATAACATTGTTAACTTGAAGAAGAAAATGCGAGATAAAGTTACAGAGTTGCACATTTAATGTTTAATGTTGCCATAACGAATATGCAATGCTTTAAAAAATAATTGACAGGGGATGCAAGCGTTGCATATTGAAACGCTTGCAGATAATGCTAAACACGTTTTCTTATAAATACGCAGAAACCATAGCCGCAGTTTTAGCTACTGTTTTAGCGTCCAATTGCGATAATAATGATCTTATATGACATTAATACTTTCAGAAAAAGCTGACGATCAAATGTACAGCACTAAAATACTTAAAGATTAATAGTTCAGTATAAACCATGAGAGTCCCAATAATCTCTGAATTTATATCAATTAATTTTATCAGCTCTTTCTAACTTCTAGCAAAAACGTCTAAGAAAGTCAACTTATCTGTGGTTCGCATTATAGTATACTGAACCATATAAGGTGACTGAGTTTCAAATTACAAAGTACGAGTTGTACTTGTGCAACATGCAAATGTTCCAAGCTAATTGGTTAGCAATGTTGACCCTTGAGATCTAATATCAAAACCGAGGTCAGTCAACAATGAATATGAAAAAGTAATCATTCAACTAACTCCAACTTCTAAGAGTTTTGGAGACAAATAATCGAATCTCAGCATCGCTGCATTACAATAAGTAACAGCTTCGGTTATATACATATGGAGTAAGAGATTATAAAAGATCAGACAGAACCACTACACAAAAAGCTGCAGAAATGTAAACTCACTCTTTGTCATTAAACAGCACTGAACTTCTCACTAATGGTTTGTAAAAGCGTAGGTGACAAAATGTCAAGCATCAGTATGAACAAACACAATTCAGTTCTAAAGCTTGGATGCATTGAAAGGAAGCCAATGAAAAATATAAAGGGATCACAATATGTGATTTTTGAGAAGCATGAAGAGAAGTTGAACATATATCTAGTTGAACAACCTTAGATAGGTTCTTCTGATGACAAAATGAGCAAAATTCAAACAATTCTCTTATCATTAGGTAGACAGTAGACGTTCATTTTCCTCTTCAGCTCCTACAGTTTGGAACTATCTGTCTCCTGATTTTCGCTCATGTTGTGCTATTTTCACTTACTATAGTAGGTTGAAAACAAAGCTCTTCCCATTATAGATATATGTCATCATTTCTGATTGCTTTTTAATCATTGGACCAGTACCGGTTAGGATCATTCTCTTTCTCTTCAGCACATTTTAAGAAATCTTTTGGATGAATCTATTTGCAGTGAAACGTGACAGCGGGACGTCTCTAATATCAATCTTGTATGAGAAAACGGAACTTAAAACTTTATCATTATTAAATAAATTACTGAATTTATTTTAATACTTTAAAAATGTATACAATTGGATAACATATAAAGTTAATAAATGTAATTAAAGAAAACTAACATTTTATTGAAAGTGTCAAACAACTAAAACAAAGAAGTTCTGAAAGGGTTTGGTACAGATACATGTAGATAACAATGATAAAAGCATTTATAATTTCTTAGAGATCGCTGGATGCGACATGTTCTAGTTTGGGTCATAGTTGACTGTAGTAAAGCGGTGATAGAAGGAAAAACCAATGCGAAACATTTGTAAGATGACTGAAACTATAACTGCCCGACGATTCGACAAAGTATTGATGCGTCGATGCAGGAAAATGCAGAGTAAAGAAAAATGAATGAGATCCGTGCACGGAATATGATAAACCGAGAGAAAGAGAGATAGATATATAGATAGCTAGAGAGATTGATAGATAGAAAGAGAGAGAGAGAGAGAGAGAGAGAGAGAAAGAGAAAGAAATAAAGAGAGAGCCTCAACTAGTATTATGAATGCTAGACGCACTTATCTACTATAGATCTAAATTGACTTCTTTAAGAAGCCATATCTTAGTTTCCTGCACTAGGAATAAACAGAGGAGAAAATCAATAGAGTCACTGGCCAGAAAGAATCCGCAATCAGTTCCGGCAGTGCCTGTGCTATGATTGATGATAGAACTCTAGCTCTAAGATAACGAAAATATGCTTATCGACATATCTGTTTGTCTCTCTATCTACATGTCTTCATCTTTTTGCTTATTTGTCCGACTGCTTATTTGTCCACCTGTTTGTCAATATAATATCACCATCATTTATCTTTCTCTGTATATTTCTATTTGTATTTGTCAGTGATTTGGTGATGATGCTGAGATAAACACATATCTCTCTCTCTTTATCTCAGTTTGTCTGTCTAGTTCGTTTTATACAGTCATCGATCTTTTTACATGTACACCTGATTTATCATTTATTCACAGACATATTATTCTAATTCAGCAAGATGCATGCTGCCATTTATTTGGTCTAATTTAATTTATAAAAATTATAAATTATCTTGAGAAGATATTGCATCAAATAATACATTTAACATTTACTTTTTTTATTCATATTCTCTTCAATAGCAGAATAGCAGTAAAAACTTTAACCATCAAGCTTCGGAGAAACGTTAGATTACAGAGTCACAGTCATGTCTAGCCAATCTCATGACCATTGAAATCTGAAGACTCGATGTCCAATCAATGCGCTATCGATTGAAACGTCGGCGGTCGACTATTCATTTTTACATCGGCTGGTTGACCAAAGTGGCAGCCAACCTGTCTATTGCACAGTAGGCCATTGGTTCGACGCCATTTCGGATCGTCTTAACTGTATTCGTGCAATTATAAGCCACATAGTTTTAAACATTATGGAACCTCGAAATTTACGTATCTTAGAATAGCCTACTACAGCCAACTGATAGGCTATTAGTTCAGTGTAGGATGGATTGAGTACTAATTTCTTAGCACTTAATCCATCCCAGACTGAGTTTGTGCTATTTGGTACACCAAAACAAATAACAAAACGGACCGAGACTTCCCTTTCTCTCACTTCTGACTTAGCCATCACGTCGTTTCTTCTGTCATGAGTTTCGGTGTCATCCTCGACCAGCATCTTACATTTCACGATCACATCACCAAAGCTTCTCAGGCTTGTTTCTTGCACATCAGAGATCTACGTCGTATACGTCCATATATCTTACCCTTGAGCCCGCTTCTACTATCGGTGCTGCTCTCGTGCAATCCACACTAGACTGCTGTAAATCCTTATTTCTGAATCTTCCAAACTGTGATATCTACAGATTGCAGTTCATCCAGAATTCCTTCGCACGTGCAGTCTTCCGCCGCTCTAAGCACTCCCACGTGACTCTTCTCTTGCAGTGTCTGCACTGGCTCAAAGTCAGAGAACGCATTGTTTACAACGCAGCTTCTCTGACATGCAAGTCTATGTTTACCCCGGGAAAACGGTACATGTCCCACTTATTACAAGTGAAACAGCCTTCCTCTATGCAGTCATCTACTAGGTCCTCTGAGTGAATGACTCTAGAGCGACTTAGCATTCCTTCTTAAGCGCTCCTTCCAGCACACTGCTCCTCAGATCAGGAATTCTCTTCCTTCGACTTTGCGCACCCCTTCATCTTCTCCTGATCATCCTTTCCTTCTGTATGAACAGTTTCATAAACGGTTGAAGGCTTTTATCTTTGACCTCTCCTATTCAGCCATTGCACAGGAACTGAGACCAACACGTAAACCTCCATTCCACTAGTAGCCTTCCTCGGACTGAATTCCCAGATTTTGGCTTGCACCGTTTTTGGACCCCACACTGTGCTCATCGGATTGGATTTGGTACCACAGTGCTCAATGTTGGCATGGACGGCAGTAGCAATCTAATTCCGTTGTTGGTTGTTGTTGTTGCTATGACGAGTTACCTTTAGACTGATTTAGTGATGTGTGCTGTTGGGGACGTCCCTGACATCATCCCTGGATGAGGAAAATGGCGTTAAACCTTTATTATTATTATTATTATTATTATTATTATTATTTAACGAATTTTAGTTTTGCACACAATTTTAGCTCATTAGCTTAGTCATGGCTTAACAATACTCGATGTTACAGTGGATGATAGTTACATTGAGCGCTGTTGATGTAGTTATGGTTGCATCGTAACTCGAAACAACTGTATCGTGATGTTGTGAAAGCTATTGATTGATGCTTGTGCAAATCTAGTTCTAGTTTTATGTAGGAGTGATTGCGGATGCTCTCACATTGAGGTTGAGCACAATTCTGTCTGTGTGTACATGTTGAAACAGTTAAGAACAACCGTTCTTGTGCACGAAAGGTTTGTAGATTCATCAACATAGATGTACCATATTCTCTGATAATTATTATCAAAATGTGATGATTAATAATATTTATACAAGTAAACTACTAAAATGTAATATTATGCGACATGAGAAAAATTAGAGAAGTAATGATAGGTATAGAAATTTGATCAAAATGTTATAATTACCATCATTTATTAACTAAATGATAAAGGCAAATACATCTCTATTAACTAGGCTTTCAGGTCGATGAGATTCAAAAGAATCTCGTAAGCATCTCTTTGCATACCATTTAATACCATATACAACCAGATAAAGTTGTTTTTCAACTTTCCACTCAACAGTGATTAAAAAAGGTTATATTTTAGTCAGTTTCCTCACTTGAAAGTGATGTCAGTGACGGGCTAGCCCAGGATTTGAACCCCGCACATACTGATCCGTGATCGAATACCTTATTGGCATCGCCACTGGCTCCAGTGCATTATACAGCTGAGGAGAGAGAGAAACCTGGAAATTTCATTATATTACACTAAAATCTTTAATAAGGAATAGATATGTAGAGACAGTATAGTATCTAAGATATACAGTAACCGATCACTCCATGCCTCCAGGTCGCTCGTGCTACGTGCTACTATTCAAACTTTTATCATCTTGTAGATTCTCATACACACTTATACAAGAAAGAGGATGTAAAGCGTGAATGTTGCGCAGAAATGCTGCAACAGAAAGGTAAATTAGGTTGCTTAGAATATCAGATGATGCAAGACAAATTCTGATACCGACTTGGAATTGCTATTTTATATTTGGTTAACAATTTCAACACAGTTATATTTCAGTTTATTTCCGGCTAAAGGATTTAGTGAATATTGAATTAATTTTTCTAAAAACGTATTCTTTCTGCAGACTAAAAATTGACGAAAGAGCCTATCACGCATTATCCTTAAAATGTACGGCAGTTTGGTTTGATTTTTTTCCGCTGGTATTTGTTTGTTCTAAGTTCTTTTAATCTTGCGACTGAAATTTTCATTTGCCCTTGAGCAAGTTGTCAAAAATCAATCACATGTGACATGGAAGGGAGACCTGATTTAATAAATTTATCTTATCACTACTCCACTGAGTTTGCAAAAGTCTTTTAGCGAAATACCTGAACCATATTATGCAATTGAAACTTAAAAAATTTAAACTAATATATTACAAAATATTTGAAATATTGCAAAAAGCAATAAACGTCCATAAACGATTTCCGTGCATCAATGGGCTCAACTGGGTTGCATGGCAAGTCCTTTATCTCGTACGCTATCCGCCGATGTAATAAGAACTCTGAATAGGTCTCATTTATCCGGATAATGTCAAGAGGATAAAGAGCCGAACTGAGTGCACAGTTCCTGACAAAAAGGACGAGTTTTATATTGCTAAATGCTTTCATGGCTATCGTTTCACATGCACAGCAGGAATTCCAATGTTGTAAACTGCTAATAGCGAAGCATGAAGACTATAAGCAATCTAAATAGGCCTTTGTAAATGGAATTTTACGTTAGATTATACAAATGAAGAAATATTTTCTCCGTTTTAGTTTTAGAGTGGTTGTCAGAAAGTAAAAACGTATGAAAAATCAAAAATTACAAGACCTAGATAAAACTATAATTGTAGAATCATTAATATCATCGCTAAATATAGTATAAGCAATCATCATCATCATCAGCTTCCCCTGAATTCCAGTTTAACCCTGGTCGGTATACGAATAGACTGTCTCAAATCCTCTCTATCTTACATCATGTCTTCAGTCAATCCCCTATTTGAGATTATTCCATTCTTTTAAATTTTGTAGTAATTTATGAAGCCTAGGCGCTCACCAACCGAATGCCCTTTTTGACGTTGGTATGGATCTTAGTGCTGTAGTCGCATTCTACGACACGTACAGTCACCGGTTGGTCAATTCTTCAAACAACCCGGACAAAGCACGGGGAAAATATAGTATAAGCAATAATATATATATATATATATATATATATATAAATGTATGTATTTATATATGTATATATATATACACATGTATTATTTACATGTATATTATATATTTATATATATACATGTATAATATATATATATATATATATATATATATATATATATATATTATAAACATATAGTGTGAGCTAAATTGGTGGAATGGATTGAGGCAGATTTTGATAAAGCCTTAATCACAACCAATGTCAGAATGGACATTGGATTTGTGATCGGCTAGTCTCCACGAATTGCTTTCAAATATTTTTTTTAACGAATAGAGGAGACTTTAGGAGATTGACTGATGGTATGGTTTGAGAGAGAGGATTGGATGAGGTCTATTCATATTCTGATCCTAGTTAGACTGTGATTCCATTATAATAATAGCAATTAATGTATAATAATATAATTAATGTATAATAATAGTAAGACTAATGTTAATATTAGTAAATGAGAGATACATTTATTTCTGCAAAAATATAATTATAGTCCATATGAGATTTTAGCGGCCGTGCTGAATAGTTTATCTTATTGAACTACCGACTGTCAGGTCCATGGTATACAACGCCTCCACTCATCTCTATCATCCACCTTCCTCTTCATGTCCGCATACTAGTGGATATTTAAATTAAATCATCTATTACATTCCTTTGATAGACCATTGATATGACCATTCCTTTTTCCATTGATATACCATTCTTCTTGCGCTATCTGCTTAACGTCTAAGGAGGTGGGCCCCCTATGTCTTCCTCAGCTTCGACTAACATTTACAGGGCAGGTGCGTCATTCCCTGAGAACATTATTCTGTCTACCCATCGGAATAGTTTAGCTATAGATACAAGCGTGACGGCAAAACGAAATACGGAAATGTTCAGTGGCGGATTCAGGGGAGCAAGGGGCCATGACCCCCTGAAATCTCTGCGCAATTTTTTAAACTTAAAATTTGTCTCATATTAAAACGAATAGAAATTTAAAATGACGTTTACCTGTGGCTTGTTAGGGTCCAACGGGGTGGCGATTATAGACAATCATTTCAGTTATACAAAAGCTAAATACGGTAACACGATTAAAAATAGGTCTTTAAACATTTTCTAACACCTCCTCGCTCCCGAAACAGATTCCTGAATCCACCCCTGGAAAGTTTAAGTAAGGATTACCACAACCAGAAAGGATTACCACAACCAGAAAGTGAAATACTAGAAAGCTGGAGAAAATGAAACTAAGAACATTGTATGTAGAGCCTAGGGGTCTATTTAGAGTTGGCAGAGCTAATAGGCAATCACAGACGACATTTAAATTAGATATTTTAAAGTAAGGGTGGGTTTCAAATGTGTAGGCCCCTAGTTATGAATTAAAAGAAATATTAAAATGAAAGATAAATATTGGCAGTTTATAATTTAGGCAATTAACAAACAATGCCTAAATATAATTGCTGGTATTATTAACTTCCTTTTATAATTGCGAGAATAGCATGCAGTTAATAGTTACTTCGTCAGTTGAATGAAATTATTAATGTATTATAATAATATTGTAAGTCTAAATGCATGATGCATAAAAACAATACTTGTTGTCATGTTATGTCTTCCATTCTTCAATCATTTCGGCAAACTTGCAGAAATCAAGGAAGTCTAAATTTATGAAATTTAGTTTTAATTTAATTTAAAGAAATTTAACTAATTCAAAGGAATTCCAATGTCTCACTGCATCTACTCTAACAATGAGATTGGCCAAATGTAAAGCACGCTTGCTGGATAATCACAAAGTCTTCGATTAGAAAGGAAGGTCTCCGACTGCATTTGTTTTTATAGATAAACTGTAGTTTTTATAGACAAACTGTAGTTTTTATAGATAAACTGTAGTTTAAGATAGCTTTAAAATTTATGCTATAAACCGAAATTTATGCTATAATAACTGAGAAATTTGCTGAACAAGTAGAGTTCAGATGTGCAACAGTGATTATGGCCTGAACACATTTCAAGATAACAAAAAGAAATATACTTACAAATGTGAGGTTCTGCAGATATATACATGTAGGAAGAATCCCAGACTATACATTCATTTGTCTCACGTTTTTAAGCAAATTTTGTATTTAAATCCGGAATAAGCGTAGTCATGCATTTGATTAATGATGCGTAGATAGTTTCGATGAGATATAATTTAATATGTAAAGCATATTTCTGTAATTTCTAAACGATTTGAATCAGTATACGGCAACAATGACATCTTAAAACTGAACTTAAAAGTGCAGCTATTAGACAATTAGAAATATTTCTGAAAGGTAGAATAAATGCTTAGTTCATACATTCTAAAATATTTGACTTAAAGCCATTATAAATGAAATAGTTACGAAGCAATTTTCGAATGTGTTAGAATTGATATTATTGAAAGAAAGTCGCAGGCGCGTTATTGTATGGATACCTGACTCAATCCAGGTATAACACAGGGTTAGGCGATTAGCTTTTTAAAAAAATTATCTTAGTAAGAAATCTGATAGATTTCTCTTTCAAAATCAAAACAATTGCATCGTAGTAGGCGTCGCATATTAGGATCGCAGAAAACTAACGGATGTAAAGTACTACTGGTAATATAGACTAGTAAAATCTTGCATCGTGCGAAACTTGATGCTAATTCAACTTGATGGATCTGTGACATTGGAAAATAGCCAAATAAAAGCATAAGATATGCCTATCAACAAAGAGAAGGAAACAAACTGCATTAGTCATATCTTTGGTCATGTGCTTATACTTTTATTTACACATACAATTCCGATATACTGGCATAGAGTATCGCCCACACAATGCTGATTTGGCGAAGGTTATGCCATAAACTGGAGTAGAGTTCAATCCCGTTCTGAAGAAGATGGTGTTTGCTACTTATAAGTATACTAGCGTATAAGACGAAACGTTTACTCAACAATATATTTAATAATTTTTTCATACCAAACATATCAAAAACATACGATGAATCATGCCTACAAAATAGTTACTGCTTCTCCATGTAAGCCTTCTTAAAAGGTTTACTTGCTACTCAAGGTTACAATTATAACTCAATATTAGCACATAACAGTCGCATGTGTTTACAATTTTCCTTTCATATTAGATGCCGCTTTTGTTGTCTTGTTTATTTTTCTCCATCCTCTCCTTGGTTATTAGTTATCTTTCCAGATGATAGAGCACTTATGGCAGCCAACGCGGAATAACGAGTAACCTTCCAACACCCTCGAAATTATTTCATTCAGAGATTCGAACACTCGGTCTTCCAAGATGGTCATCCATCCTTGTACTAACTGAGCCAGATGTAGCATAACTTCTTTCAGTCTGAGCCCGAAGTCACCATTTGTTAACCAATTAAATGAAGCTATACAGATTCTCTTTAATGACTTACCTCAAACTTCCATAAATAAGGCAATAGGCTGTAGTCACAATTCTCAAAAGTTGCTGTTATGCATTGCGGATGAGTAACATAGTTAATTGAGTAACACAGTTAACATGAGTAATTTGGATCTGTAACATAGTTATTAGGTAATTGTTTTAAATAAAAAGGACCTTTTAAGACCGAACATAATATAAGAATTTAGATTATATCTATTTGAGAAATTTAGTACAGTAAAGCAGAGTTAATGGATAAAACGGTATAACTCGACTGCACTGAATGTATTTACATGAAATTTTGAGCACATCTGTAGAACTTAGCCAAACATAGTTACTTAAAATTATATGACAAACAGACATAGGTACCAAATGCATGGAAAGTTTACTTCAGAGATGCTATTTTTAGGCAGTACGTGCATAGAGTATCTACACACACATACGCACATATCTTTTGGACTAACTTTCGTTTAAAGCAATTATATTTGCTCATAAACTAAATTTCTGCTTAGAAACAAAGCGATAATAATTTCTAACATAGTACAATTAACCCAGAGTGAAATAGGTTATATGGCTATAAGCCTAAACCTCTCTCTCTCTCTTAGTGCACTGCCTACTGGCAGGTCCATGGTACATAACGCCTCCACTCTTCTGTCTTCCGTCTTCCTCTTCATTTTCACATATGAGTGGGTCTTTAAATCATCTAACATACCTAATCTCGGCCTGCCCGTGCCTCTTTTTCTTTCCATTCTACCTTCTATAATCTTCTAAGCCTAAACCAACATTAATTAATGTCGGTCTTTGGTAGTATCATATAACGGCATAAATTTCCGCAATTCAATTGCAAGGGTAAATGTTGTCTATACAGTTCGATGCGGAATTTTACGTGACTTTAATAATGAAGTGCAACTGAGAATAGTACTACATATAAAGTTTATTAACGATAATTGAGCTACATACCGAAAAGGAGGGAGTTAGATGGGAAGAATGAGTGGGTGCTGTTTTAATAAATTATCATTATTTATCGCAAAGAAGAGTATCCACTCAACAATCAGCTAAAATCTACTGCTTTAAGTATAAATACACGTCATGAACACAGTTTGCTTCCGTTCTATCTTTCATTTACCCACATCGCTATTGGCTCCATCGGCTGGAGCCAATGGCGATGTCGGTAATATTTTCGACCGCAGATCAGTATGTGCGAGGTTCAAATCATAGGCTCGACCGTCACTGACATCGCTTTCGAGTGAGAAATCTGAAGTTAACATTAGCTTTGGCTTTACTTTACCAATGACTCTTTTAGCAAACAATCTCCTTTACTATATATCTTCTCCCCATTTCTGCTTCATCTTTCTAATTGTACTTGTATCAGCTGCCCTCACTATACATCTCTCTGATGTATTAGGTTTTCTGTAGTCTATTCTGTTTTAAAATCATATTCTCAATAGTAATGCTTTCAGTTTTCTATTATTATGTTTAATACAACTTATTTTAGGGCGCCAAACAGTAAAGTTTAGCTCAAAATAGGGTTTTATTAGACTTATTTAAGGCTAGAGTTATATTGTGGATTAAATTTAGTTTCATGTAAGTGTTACCGATTTCTTATAAAATTATATTACTTTAAGATACTTTCTTCCATGATAGTAATCATGTGTGTGAGTGAGTGAGTATTGAAACTGAAAAATTCACAAAAGCCTACATTGCAGTCAGCGCGGATTAAGAGCAAGCTTCCAACACCCAAGGTTCTCTCTTTATTCAAACCTGTTTGCACTCGGTCTTCCAAAGTGGTGGTCCATCTAAGTACTAACCGAGCTCCAAGCCAGGAAATGATTAACTTCGTTTATTGAACAGCCCGCTATGTCAAATGATATACCCACCTCTCACACCCGCCTCCCGCCTCCCGCTCCCACCTTCCACCCAAAAGTATGTTTAGCATGTTGTACTATATGTTTAACTGCACCTCTTTTAGATTTGTTTAGTTGTTTTCATTTTAATGCCATACAAGCCACAAGCTTGTAAAAGTTAGACGTAAGTTATGTATTCTTACGGAGGGGAAGGTGATAGTGCTTTCATAAATCCTGTCAGTCAAATATCAGTAGCAGTTTTCTTAAAGGATATTCAAAAGACTGGATAAATTTATGTATAATAAGAACAAAAAAGTTCGAAATAGTGTAACTTAATGACAATAAGATAGTAATCACACATAATCTTAGCCCCTTTAAGCTACTAATATCATCGGATTTGCTTAATTCTAGTGCAGATATTACATTATATGGGTAGATTTGCCTACCTTTATAAAATAGCATAAGCAGAGAAAGTCTTAATCATATGCAAAAGCTACATCTATATCAAAGCTTAAAACTCTTACGATGTTAAGCAGAGTAATGTATGACCCTTTGATTGTGGCAGCTGGTTTATTTTTGTCTCAGTGAGATTTTCATATTAGATCAGTAAAAAGCAATTGAATCGCGAGGATTCCTGGAAGGTTAATCATGTATCGGAGCTAGGTGTCAACTGGCGCTAGCTATCAAAAACAACGATATATTAAATCGTGGAAAGGAAGCAGTCTAGAAGACCGGCCACTACTAAGACATAGACAGAGAGATGTATAGATAGTCGTTGAAAATCAGTCTAGAACTTTGGAGAATGAAATGGTAATAAATATAGATTTAAATAAAAAATTTCAGTTTAGTACTTATTTATATATATACTTTTAACCATCTGAATGAGGCAAACGTTACAACTTACCGCTTAGATAAACTAATTACTGTAAAAGTGGATGAGAAAATAGAGAGAGATGAAGCCAGAATTAGACCTATAAAAATTAGCTAATAATTATATCAATATCAAATATATCCTCTTTTTATATTTCTGTCTCTCTATCTCTCTAGGTTTCTGCTATATAATGCTTCCAAACGGCTTGCTAGCAATTTGCTTTCGCACACTCTAAAGAACTCTTTGAACATTGAATTTAGCAATTCTCGATAAGCCCAAGTTCAATCTATCGTAAATTATGCACAAATCTAGAAAATAGAACTGAACCTCTATGAATCACAACTATCAATGTGCATAGGGCGTATCATACAGTATTATAATTACTGGTTCCCTGCTTAGAGTGAGAGCGCTATCGGCGAATGATCATCGATGCAGCCAAACCAGACTTCTAGATAACTGGATAGGCTGTTGTCAGCCATGCCTAAAGCAATCTCTACAACAACTGATCTCAATGCAACGTCATCAACTCTTAATTGTTTGTTTCTGTGGTCGTGGGATCAATTCACGGTCGAGCTGATTAGACAGTAAACTTTTTAAAATTAATATCGTATGAATGGACAAACCTACGGAAAAATAGCCTATAGAACTACGGAGGAGTTTGGTGCCTGGATCGATACCTAACCACTACAATAGCTTATCAAAGTATTATAGCGTCAAACCAACAGACGTAATAGGACTATTTACGAAATATAAACTGTTTGTTGGTATATTTCTTAGATATTTTAAGTTCAAAAGTATAGATATGTATATATATATATATATATATATATATATATATATAATACATAATTATATATATATAATACATTATCATATATATATATAGATATTTTATATAATATTATAAATATATATACATACATATATATATATATATATGTGTGTATATATATATATATATATATATATATATATATATATATATATATATATATATATATATATATACACACAGCTTGCTGGTTGAAAAATATTTCAGAATTTATATTTGAAATACAAGAACAGGCATATAAAATTATGTCAAACAGCCATAGAATCTATCACTTTTGTTCATGCTGCTTTCCATCTAAGACTCATTGCAAATTCTTATTTGTTGTTTCTTCTTTAATATTGCGTGACACCTGGCCAGAGTTGTAGCGCTACCTTTAAAATATGAGAAAAGGATATTTTATAAATCTTCAAATAGCCAACAATAAATAATTTGGTCGTTATTATATCACAAGGTAATTTAACTCTTCTTTCATCATCATCATCATCATTATCATCATCATCATCATCATCACCATCATCATATCGTCATCATCATCATCGTCATCGTCATCATCATCATAGTCATAATCTCCCCTTGAATACCAGATTAACTAGGGTCGAGATAAACCTTTCATTCGTCTTAGAAAATTTTGCAGGAATTTCTGAAAGCCTAGACGCTCATCGGCTGTATTGTCGCCTTTTACAACACGTGCAGTCCAAGGTAATTTAACTTTCCTTTATTACCAAATTAGTGATATTTTATTTAAGAATTTATTACTTTATTTTCTTAATAAATTGCACAATACATATATTTTTAAAAAGAAAGTACCAGCAGTAAAGAAAGGGTTAAACATCACTCTTCCAGGAAATATAACATCCCGGAGGGTTTGGTGACAGCAGCACTTGAGATTGCGCCGCTCAGCGTCAGTCAATAAGCCATCGTGTTGCCCGTCAAGCGACGAGGCGTTTAGGCCTTCAGCTTGTTGTGATCGGAGTGAAAGACCTTTAGAAGCTGACCCTCACGATGTCGCTGTTCGTATTAGGCATCACTGTCTGCATCGTGACCATATTACCGTAGAAACCATTTAATACAACTAAACAACTACAATTAAATATAATTAATATCACACACTTGGCTGGAGCCAGTGGCGAAATCGGCAAGACACTCGATCGCGGATCAATATTTCGGGGTTCAAATCCTGGGTTCGTCCGTCGCTAACATCGCTTTCGAGTGAGGAAACTGACGTTAATCTTAGCTTTACCAGCTTTTAAACTCATAATAAAATGGTTGTGTTCGCAGCCATTCAGCCTTCATCGATAGCCCTAGTCATCCATGATACGGCAAGACATTTAATTAGAAGGTACGTGGAGATGCAGGGTCGTAATATGAAAATTAGTATATATTCACCGTAGACTAATTACGAGCAATTATTTAGAGAGTTATTAAATATCGTTATTAAATACTATTGAAATTAAGTCAAAGCGAAGGCATATATTTGATTATTTTTCAGCAAGTTCTTTCATCATCATCATCATCATCATCATCATCATCATTATCATCAACATCCTCCTCCTCCCTTAAATCCCAGTTTAAACAGGGTGGGGATATGAATAGACTTTATTATCCATTCGTTTAAGTTTAGTGGCAATTACTGGAGACTAGGCGCTCACCAACCGAATGCCCCTTCTGACATCGGTATGGATCTTAGTGCTTTAGTCGCCTTCTACGACACGTGCAGTCACCGGTTGGTCAAATTTTCACACGACCCAGACACAACACGGGGATTTTCAGCAAATTCTTTAAACTCAGGAAAAACAAGTGCTTTGCAAAAGCATAGCACACCAAGCGGGTTTCTCAAAAACCCTCAAGTTTAATCAGCATAAGAAATATTGTACCCTACTTGTAAAATTGTACTTGCTTAATGCAGCTTTTCGAGCTACGCTTTATAAATTAAGCCCTACGCATATCGGGGATAATTGTCATATGTGGAAAACTTTGATGAGACTTTTCGTTCAGAAATAATTCTAAAAAACCAACGTTTGGTTCTCAGAACCCTCACTTTCGCATTTTCTGGGGTTAATGAATTAAAGTTAATGAATTGAAGTTTTGATGATGCGTAATATATATTCTATGTATCTAGAATTTACACAGCTACAAGTGAAAATCAGGTAGTGTATATAGTGTTTATTGTAAAGTGCATTAACAGATAACAGATAAGGCCTTCTAAAAAATTCCGTTCCAAATCAATAGTGCGGAAACGTGAACAACGAATTATAAAGCTTAAAAACTAACAAAATGAAAAGAGTACAAAAAAGGAAAAAGGAAATTTTGTAACTTAATTTTTTATTGAAGTTATATTTTAAGTTACTGTTTGACTCTTATTTTTACATTAAAAATTTACAAATGAGACTGAAAAAACTCGCAATACAATATTATTTTTTGTTAACGAGCTCTACAGTGAACTTCATTAAAGTTCATCACTGCTAGTTAATTTGTAGGAAGCTGAACTTGATGTAAATCGATTCCTATTAACTAGACAAGGACTCGGCGGTTTCGCAGTTATCAGCAAGACATCAGCTGTTGTCAACCTTTTATTACTGAACAAATTACTCTAAGGAAATGCAATGTCCGCCATTCCTAGATCGTCCACGGCTGCAGCTGGAACCCCGCAGGAAGACAGATAGACTTAATGGCAATAGAACAAAGGGTCGTTAAAGTCAAGTAGGTTAATGTAATTCTAGGAATGCTCCTATCAAAGATTTTGATGAAGGTCAGTAGAATTGGCCTACATGCCTACTATATGACTATTCTTAAGTACAGATGTGCGTAAAAACTGAATACCCCAACTTAAGTCTCAAATAACGTTCAGTTCCAGGTGCCCGTTTATTCATACTAATCACATTTTAAATCATCTGTTTTAATGACATATTTTAGTGTAAAATTGGTATTTTAATTAAGCAACTTAATAGCTCTTTTATTTTGATTGCAATTATGGCGAAATGAATTGTTTTAATCTTGATTTATTTGTGGACTGTTCTTTTTTCCTTCTATTTAGTTGATTAATGGACACCAATAATTGCTATTTATACAATTAAGTGTCAGTTTGTGTCATATATTTATTGATTCTAGTATTCCACACAGGAAAACATCTTTTGGTGAGTATAATTTAAAAAAATGTTATTTTATAACCTGAATATTTTTAAATGTTACTATCTCCAGCACGTTTATTTCAGTTACTCTGAGGGGGTTACGCTTACATTTCTCTTTATTAAAAAGTTAAATCTCAGTTGGAAAACAAAATCAATAAGGTTTAATCGTTTGAAATCTTGAGTTCAGCGGTGACCATAATAACAGAAAGCTTGGACTCAGTTTTTTTCTACGAACACACATCTCTAAAGAAGGGTAACTTTTCACAATATATGTATATCATAAAATGCCCAAGCTTAATAGTTAGCGCAAAGCCGAATAGAAAACGGTTTGTGCTCTCAGATTTTAACTTCTCAAACCAATAACATTTAATGGTTCACTCTGCAGTTACATCACGTCTTGCTTATCTAAAGTCTCGGCATAAAACTGCTGTTGACGTAAGTCTGCTAGTTGAAATCCATTCTCTTCACAGTGCAGTCTATTAGCTGACGAGGCAATTCTTTAATGCTTTGGTAGTGAAAGCAATTGAATGATCGATGGGGTGCTCAGAATATCAGCAGAGTAATTTAGAAATATAGTCTTAAGAAAAGCATTAATTTTCTTTAAGAAATTTCAGTCTTGCAGAGTCAGCACTAGAGAATAAATTTTCAATTCATAAATCGAACCCGTAATGCTGAACGTTGTAAGTTAAAATTTAGATAATGGCAATTAGAATGTTCTGTCTTCACGATCGAGGCTTGTCTGTAAGAGCAAATAACTTCCTGTAGACAAGCGAATGTGAAATAAAATTTAGAATCAATAATTGTTGCAATTAAAATTAAAGCAAGATTTAAAAGATTATTCTAAACTTTGAATAGGCCGTTACGAGCTCTTAGAAAAATAGAACAACGTCAAGCAGAACGCTTCGCAGGAGTCGACTAAGCAGGAATTGCGAAAGGCAGTGATAAACCACCTCAGAAGCTATGTTGTCTGACTTGAGGGTCGCATTCATTAAAGTTTCGTTAAAGTTTATATTATATTAAGCGATTCCTCTGCAATGCCAGAGTGACTGGGACATTCGAAGTTTTAAGACCTTTTAAGGGTTCCGTCCTATTTAACTATGTAATTCTTTAAACTTTAAACTGTCATTAAAAGTAGGAGAAATGAAAACTTTATTTTGAGTTTTAGGTATTAACTTTAATGTCACAAAATGATCACTTGAAAGATTGACGAGTATTGTTGATTTGGAAGATATATTGTTTCTTGTATTGAATATTGCTATATTAATTCCTATATCGCTTTACGTACGAACATTTTAGTAATTAGCGAACACCGTTAAACACTCAGTTACATTTTCACTCATAATTGAATCTCATGGTCTAAATGGCATATAATTATGATATTTATGAAAACCTGTTGAAGCTAAATGCACACGTATCTATTGTATCATGATTTGCCTCATGATTTTTCTTAAATTCCCAGCTCGATCTTCCTGAATGTAAAATTTTAAATCGCTGAATTTATGTGCACCGAGCAATGCGCATACGTGGTTTCTAATACATATTAACTCTTAACCACTCCACCTAACGTTACAGAGTTCAAGCTCACTGATAGTTTGCAAATGTTCTAAATATCAGGAAAATAAATACACATGTTTCTAGACGTGTTCATTAAGGATCCGACTAAATATTTCATTCCAAATTATGACGCAGAAATTGTCTGCGTCGTGTTCTCGCCATTATAGACAAACTTTATTTATACTACGTTCTCTTCAGATGTGAATACTTAAGTAAATTCAATTATACTTACATGCGATAGAGTTTAGCATTCCTTATGCTTTTAGACATGCAATTATATAGGAGTATAAGAAGATAATAGTTCTTCTTAAATAATGAACAAATATTATAGGTCAATGTAGAAGTAAATAGCTACTTCCCCTATTGGCTGAATCAGCCCGCGGCTTGTCGATATGTTGTTCGAAAGTGGATCAGTTGGTGCAGGGTTCAAATCAAGTGCTATCCCCATCACTGACATTCCACATGTATAGAGCAGAAAACTGCCTGGCTTTAGTTTTATCTTTGACATATCATAAAGAAGCGTGTAGTTATATATATCTAATATTAGAATGAATGAAGCTTAGCTTTATCAATCTTTATTTCACCAAAAGACAGCAAATCAGTACAGCTTGACGTTTCTTCTTTAATTTTGTACATTATGCTGAGTGGTGCAGGCTTCACATGGCGCTTAGGCTACTCCTATGGCTTCATGTCATGATGGCTGATACTTATTGAGATCAGCGATTCTACGTCACGTGACAGACTGGCCGTCTAATATTTTTCATAAAGAGTATCATAGACTTGGATTTCAGATTGAGTGTGGGGTTTCTTGCTTTGCGGGGTAGCCACGACAGTTGACTTTTTTTAGCGTAACCGTATTTGTAGATAATTATGATGGCGATCAGTTAGAAGATTTTCAGATTTATTGAGGACGAACTACCATGCACAGTCGTGAACTCAACGTTTATAGTGTATAATTGATCATGCAAATTGACTCAATTTATTTAGCTGATTCTAAGCGTGTAATAGGAATGGTCATCGGTTATACATGTAGTTGCTTGAATGCTGAACTAATCAAGAATTCTCAATGAGTGTCCATATATTATTCTGATATTTAGTTGATAGGGTCCGGTGTCCAAAGACCAGCAGTTCTTTCATCTTCCCTTTCCAAGTCATTGGCACAATTTAAAGAAAGTATTTACTATTGATGATTGCTATATTATAATTTATTTTTGCTTCCAGTTGTTAAGCTTTTTCTTTTAATTAGTTCTCAAGTTTTTTAAAGTAGGTATTACAAGATTTCAACAGATATGATTTAGTCTTTCAATTCATGTAACATACGCTATTGCGAATTGCATTTGTCGGCAATGGCATATTTATTCCTTAGAATGAAACTAAATGATATTAAACATTTATTAATATATATTTAGGAAATTGTCATTGATAAGTTTTGATTTACAGTTCATAGAACTGAGTTCTACATGTACACGTTTGCATTTTAAGCACCTAATTCAATAGAAGTGTCATGTTCAGTGATCGGTCTTTTAGTCTGCGCTACAGGTTTCTGGCACCATTTTGTAATTTTTCCTCACCTTGATTTATCATATCTTTGCTGAAGTTAGCGCTTATATTTGGCAGCTAGCTCCAATAAATGATAAACTTTTAAGGAACCTAGGAGATAACCATTTTCTGTTGACTGACCTAGGCTTTGAACACAGTTCACTTGTTTTCGAGGCGAACGCTCTAATATTTACCCAAAATTCATCTCTTAAAAATATTATTGCATTGTTATTGTAACATGTAAGTCTTATTAATAATTGTAATACTTCAAAAAAATCACTATTGATGTTCTATTTCATTTCATCTATTTCATACCAGTAAAGGGGATTTTGATATAATAATTCTTTTGAATTTCTTCGAATTTACACTGCTAATGCCGCTGAATGTACCGATAAAAACTGCATTGTAGCACTGTAGCGCTAAAATTATTAACTTTTTTTACTAAAAAGTCTATTATTACAATTATCATTTTTTTGCCAGGTTGTAAAGAACACGAGTTCGATAAAAAAGACTAGAACTATACGTGCTGAATCGCTGTCCGACTGCTCGAGGTCATCTAGCTGCTTTAAAGGATTGCTGAAGCATTTATGCATTTGCAAAGTCAGGAAAGCCTTTGCCAAAGAAAAGAGGTCTCTCGCTTATAGCCGGTCTGTTCTGTAATAAGTTGCCCATGCCATTAATGTAGTCAACTCTGTCGGGATTCATAGGATCCATGGTTTCAATGGCCACCGGAACAACGTAATACCTTAAGAACAGATCACGATATTTGTCTATATTATTAATAATCTTAGTATTAGAATTCTTGCTATTACTATACAAATAATAATAATTATTAGTAGCAGTAGTACAATTTTCCTTCTAAAAAACCGGGGTTTGATAAAAACGATTCAAGAACAAGGTCCTGCTTACTAGCCACCAGGATACTCGAGTTATTTCAGTTTAATAGAACCGCAAACAACTTTGAAACTTTAAAACTGATGAATGGTTTTTGTCAAAGAAAAGAATTCTCTCGCCTAGTGCACCTTATTTATTATTATTATTCAATTTTTGTTTCTATTCTCGTAATCGTTATCGTTATTAAATGTACGTTTCTTTATTGTAGTCATTGCTAGCGTCGTCGTCAGTATCACGAAGACTCTCTCACAGAAATGAATAACTGCACTTACGTGGTCTTGAGCGACCGTCATAATTTCCGAAAACGAGAATCTGGTTTGAGAGTTTCGTCCAGTTCTCAACTCAAGCAAGTCATTGATGTAAAGTATTAGGACACGAGTCTCCGCCTAGACTGAATATTTAGCCACTGTGATGTGGTGGACTCGTCGACACGTAGGACAGGCTAGAAATATAAATCTCGTTCGTCGATGACACCCCGTCGATACAGCTGCTCCCTCACAGTCTCTGCTGATTTACTTCAACAGCTACACTGATTTGCATTGGCATATGCTATATTTAGCTGTAGAAAAAAAAGAGACAGAAACTTGAGTCAAAAATTTATCTTTATGAACTATAGTGTTTTTGGCAACTTGCAACTTTTACTTCTGCTTCATTGAGAGCTGCTATAGGAACAGCAGTTACTTTAGCTGCTATAATAGCAGCTGTTATATAGCAGCTCGCAATTAATGTGCTTTCAGCTACTACATTTCTATCTGCTACATTTGCAGCTGCTAACGACAGTTGCTATTTTAATATACAAAGCGGTTTGAGCAACCGCAGCCGCTGCATTCGTCTGCTGTCTCACGTACTCACAGCTGCTGCCCCTGCTGCTAATCTCGCACAGTCACAGCTGCTTCGCTCAGATGCAATCGTACGTACTTACAACTGCTGCTAAAGTTGGTAATCTCACGCACTCACAGATGCTGCATACAATTGATAACTCACACTCAAGCTGCTGCACTTCTACTATTTCACGCACTCGCAGCTGCTGCACTGAGCTTGTAATCTCATTCACTCACAGCTACTGCACCCAGCTGCTATCTCACACACAACCCTTGCACTCAGCTGCTATCTCATGCCCTCACAGCTGCTGCACTCAGCTGCTATCCCATGCCCTCACAGCTCTTACACTCAGCTGCTATCTCACGCCCCCATAGCAGCTGCACTCAGCTGCTATCTCACACACAACCCCTGTACTCAGCTGCTATCTCATGCCCTCACAGCCCCTGCACTCAGCTGCTATCTCACGCCCTCACAGCTCTTGCACTCAGCTGCTATAGCTGATCTCTCACACTCACGGCTGCTGCACTTAGCTGGTATCTACGCACCCTCAGCTGCCTTACTATGTATACTACTGTCCTCAGTACACTTAAAGCAGTTACGCTGCCGTCATCAGATTTCCTTGGTGTGTTTCATTGAAATGACGCTAGTCGAGATTTCTTTTCATTCATGCTGAAGCCGATAGTTCCGGAGACTTAAATGATGATACGATGATGCTACTTGTAAATTTTCATGTAGCAACATTGTCAAACGCTGAAACAAAGCGTAAAAATTAGTAGAAATTTATTTTCATTTTAATAGTAAAATGTACATTTTAAACCTTCGTTATCGCTATTGTATAATTTTGTATTTAACCAAAAGGCAATTATTTTCTTATCATAACTGGCTAACACTCACGTGACTTGTGTTATTAACACAACATATCAGTGAACAAATATTTATCAGTGTTCTAATTCGTTTTACATCAGTCGCAGACTTAAAAACAAAGGAGTCTTAGTTAAACGTCTTGACTAAACATTTTTTCAATAGCACTTACTTTTGAGAATATAAAAATATTTGTCTGCACAAGAACTTTGTGAGACCATCGCTTATCATTTCACATATTACTGCTCAAATTTCGTAGAGCAAACGAAATAGAAAATAATTATTTTCTCATTAGAGAGTCAGGTTTCATATAAGCCTACATGTATACTGTTTAGCTGTTATTATTATTATGCTCATAATGCTAATTATGATATTAATTGTATTTTAGATAATAATTCTTGAAGTCATAGATTACACTTATAATTCTTTTCTAGGATAGAATATGATATATAAGTACATGTATGCTCATAATTCTAATTGAAACCGTATCTCCTTATCACAATTCTCTCATATGATAGAGTATGATATATAAATATTATTGTATATATATATATATATATATATATATATATATATATATATATATATATATATATATATATTAGACATGATATATTGCATTTATATCAGTGATGGGCACTAAAGTCTTTTCACAATAGAAAAGTATTTTCAAAATACCTTTAAAAGGTATTTTAAAAAGTATTTTCAAATTGCTTTTAAAAAGTTTTTGAAGCATTTTCAAAACACATTTCAAATACTTTTCTTTAGTAATTTGTTTGAAATTTAGTTTACTTAAACTATGTTCACCAAATCTGAAAGCCTAAAACGAGCGAAAGATATTATTTATATCTAAGTACTTGTTTTTGTTTTTGATTGTTTAGCAGGCACCGTTTATGTAGTCTATTTCTAATACATTTTATTTAAATAACATTCATCTAAGTTAATCTTACATAATGTTAATTTATTTTTAATAAATTACTATCGTAATTTAAATCATTTTAAAGGAACGCCCCGCATCTACGTTAGGTTGATCATAAGGTATGATCTGTGGTCAAACATGTAACAATTTAATAATTAGTCTTTCTTCAATTAAAAGCAAAGACTTCAGAGTACATATTAATAAAGGAAAATTCTAATATGATAATTTAAGAAAGAAGGACTTAAACGTTAATTGTTTATAATTTTAGCTGTATTTAACCAATATTAAAACTTTCAAAATATGATATATTTAAAAAGTTTTATATATTAACCAACTATGCGCATATCATTATGTCATTTGTGCCTTGACAGACTCTTTAAAAAAGTAGTTTGGAAAAGTATTTTCAAAATTCTTTTGAAAAGTATTTTAGTTTAGTATTTTGCCCATCATATATATATATATATATATATATACATATATATATATATATATATATATATATATATATATTATGGTATAGCTAGTCTTAATAAATTGCGTGTGAAACAGGGAAAAGTACTAGCAAAACATAGTTTAAATGAAAATATTTTCAACAAAGATGTCTTTGAGGAATCTTAAACATTCAATTTTGGATTTTGCTATAAAAATGTAACGGTACACGAAAAATCGAGACAAAGAAAACTAGATGAGATTGTTACTGAAAAAGGTTGAGGCTGTTGGGTCATTTATGAAGAATACTGGAAGAGTAGATATGCAAAAACTGCAAATAACTCAATGCCAAATCATGGCTAAAGGAAAGAGGAAGACCTAGGAATATTTGGTTCGGTTCGATCAGCAATGATCTGAGAGCATTTAACATTTCAAGGTAAGACTTTGTGAGGGTTGCTGATTATAGAAGTAAATGGAGGAAAGTTGCCTCCCTATGTTCTGATCAGAACACAAGCGAAGATGACGATATAATTTTTCAATCAGAAATATCGTTCTTACCCGAAGAACAAAAATAATTATAAAATTTGATGTATCTAATAGTTGGATTTGTGAAGTGATTAAAATAATCTTATAAAGTAGCTTGTTCAAAATATTTAAAGTTTTATGTATTTCTGCACCAAATCTATTCCGGTACTGTTAACGAATCGATGGTTATCGTGTCTATCTAGAATAAACCAAATAACTACTGTCTGCGTTGTAAGAAGCACTAAGCAGGTTCTGAGGATAGCATCGGAATATCACATCAAAATCATATGCTACACTTGTGTCTCATGTTTAAGATTATCAGGATTTTAAGAAAAGTTCTACAACTTGCTGTACGATTCAAATTGCAAACTCAACGGTTATCTAGTTTAGACTTAAATAATTATCTTACAACGTGCCATGGACCTAAAACTAGACAGCATTGATGGGAGAATGAGAAAGAAAACGAGTAGTAGAGTATTGCATAAGAGTTTACGGAGTCATGATCAATAGGCCTACTGGAGATTCATTGATAAATTGTGATCGATTGAGACACAGGTCAGCGATTTATCTTCCGACAAAGAAATCACGCAAACAGAGAAACTTGATTTACTTGAGTAAAGGGACTTCAATAAGCAAACATTATTTTCAGCTATATAGCAATAGTACTTATATTCTATTGTCAGTACTCAGTGCTAGTACTTGTGTTCCATTCTCTTTCTCAGTACTCAGTGCTAGTACTTATGCTCTACTGTCAGTACTCAGTGCTAGTACTTATGCTCTATTGTCAGTACTCAGTGCTAGTACTTATGATTTAGTGTCAATACTCAGTGCTAGTACTTATGATCTAGTGTCAGTACTCAGTTCTAGTACTTATGATCTACTAGTAGTCAGTACTCAGTGCTAGTACTTATGTCCTAGCTCTAAAATTATGAGTACGCATGTCCTAAAGCTAGTATTCAGAGCAAGAACGTCTAATGTTAGTACTTGTGTTATAATGCAAGTCCTAATAAAAGTGCTTTATATATCCTATTTATAAATTTCATTCCTGAATTTAAATTTATTTACTTTTATAAGAAGAAATTTTTATTTTAAATTGTCTTAATTTTTATTTCATTATCGTAATTTATAATGGTTATTTGAATTAAATTAATTTATTTATCTAAATAAATTTCAGTGATTCGCTGACATTTTTCATTCGTACTCCAAAAAATTACTCCTTAATTTTACAGCTAGAATACAGAAAATCTCAACTTAATTCTACACGACCTAAATCTCTAAAATTCAGCTTAGTAGGCTATCTGCTTTGACTTCATTTCGGTTACCACTAGGGAATCAGTTTGGATAAGACTAGAGACTGTAGTATGAATACTATAGAAATACCAAAGCAACCAATTTAGCGGAAGTGCTTATACTTAAAAATTGTTCAGAATTGAACTAGTTTAATAATTCAGTTCAATACTTCTTTAAATCTTCATCTACTCTAGCTTTATTCAAACAAACTAACATAGGTCATCCTTAAGAAGAGAAAAAACTCAATTGGGTATATAATTGAACAAATATTTATCGTCTTAGCCCGGTGAAAGTACTAGCTCTTCCTTATGTTGTTAACTTTTACTGTAATTAATTTTTAGCGTATTTGTTTTACTATCTCTGCTGATGAAAGGAGTTTGACCGATATTTTATTAATATATTTCGGCCGACTGGTGGATTCCCGTCTACCGACAACAAGAATTAAAGCGTATAAAACCCAACCTGACAAAAACCTAACAAGCGAAATCCTATAAAGCCCGAGCAGATTCCTTAATGTGAATGACTAAAGTTAGATGAATTTAAAGTGAAATTAACAAACCAATCACGCAGATTTAAATGTTCATATAGCAAAGGATATAATCAAGACTTTCCTACTGTGATTCGAACCGTTGCCCTCATGCTTATCACGCATGTGTATTGTGTACTGTCAACTAGGTCGTTCAATAGAAGTGGTATGATACGAAGACATTCATGTCATAATGTTTAACCGAGCATGTCATAATGTTTAACATGCATGTCATAATGTTTAACATGCATGTCATAATGTTTAACATGCATGTCATAATGTTTAACCGATCATGTTCAACTTTCCAGCAGTCACGTAATGAAAGCACAGTGTGAAAGCAGTGACACACGCATATAGATATGAAGCTTTGTGAACTGGTGGCGACATCTTCGAGAACTCTCAAACTCGTTGTATTACTGAACGCTTGAGATACGCTGCTCTATAGAAAATCAGTGGAAACAATCGCTGCTCATTAAACGATGCGACTTTGCCTGCGAGGCTAACAATGTCGAGATTCTTAGGAATGAACCGAACTGTACCAAAATGCATGCAGGTCTAGGTCAATGAAAATACAGAAAATATAAAAGTATAAGAAGTAATATAATATTAAAAATGACAATCATGTAGCAATTATGTATATCTTTAAAAAGCTGCTATTGAGTCGTAAATGAATATCAATGTATATTTTTAGCAATTATGTATTAAGTTCATCTCCCCTCTATATCTACCTGTACCTCTCACTTTCTCTCCCTCTTCCTCTCTCTCTCTCTCTCTCTCTCTCTCTCTTTGTCTCTCTTCATTCATTCAGCCATACCTTCATCCTTCCATCCATATGATCATATTAAGTATCCTACAAAAATTATTAATTCCTTCTAAGCTTCTAAAATTCTACAAAGCTGCATAGTTGATAAATATGATTCATGCGATGGTATTATGAACATTTCTTTGTGTCCGTGGTATTCTGCATTTACTCTAAACATTCAGTACTTGCGTGTTTACTTTTTCTAAAGTATTGAACAAAGGTTAAAATCAATAACGGACATTAACGACTGCGGTAAAGAAACAGTTTTGTGAATAGTTAAAATTGTTTAATGCCGGCTATTTCTTATCAAGGTAAAGCCACAAAATGAAATCATTATATTTGCAACATACTCTCCTCAAAGGCTAAAGTTACGTTTTTAACGTCAGTTTCCTGCTCGAATAGTAAGTCAGTGACTAGGAGAGCACTGGAATTGAACCCTGCACCCACTGAACCGCTGTGAACAGCTTGCCAACCAGCCACTGGCTCAGCCCAGGACACTAAGCCTAAATTGTGAGTAAGGTATAGCCTTTTGTGAAGGCTTTAATTCGTTGATCGAAAGAGTACTCTTTATGGAGCGTGAAAAGCAGCATGTGATTAGGAATATGTAATTTAGATCTGCCACTTAGCAGAACACTCGAGAGAGACTCTCTTCAAATATTTATCTTTTAGTTATATTTACATTACAGATTTATCTGCGGGGATCTTCAATTACGAAATTGCAGAAAACAATTACAAGTTACTCTAAGCCTTTATTTATGCCATGTCAGGATACTCAAATTCTAGCGAGTAGTCTCTAAAAACTGTCAGCGTTAAAGCAGTGCTTTGTAGCTAAGTAAAATCAATCAAAAACTATGCGACTTATTCATTTATTATTCTTATATTATGATATTATTTATTCTATATTTATTTATTTATTTGAATATATACAATTGATGTACACTCGGCAGATTGTTTGCAACCGCAAACAATCTGCCGCGTGTACTTAAGAAGCGACTAAGGCAGGAGCTGAGGATGGCAAGAGGGGATCCACCTCACCATGAAATATTTTCCCCCAGGATTAAATGGTAATTAATCCACCTAACTGAGGAAGGCAACGGGAAACCACCTCAGAAGCTTTAGTTTTCCCAAGCTATAGGCTACATAAGGTATGGATAAAGCTTTGTGAAGGGATTAACTTGTTGATCTAAGGAGTGCTCTTATTGAGCTAGAAAGCTGACTTTGAGTATGAATATGTACCTTGAACCTGCCACTTGGCAGTGCACTGAAAAGAGATACAATTAATATCGACGCCTTCTCATCAAAGTACTTCCAGTGGCAGGTCCAAGATCTACAATTCTACTCGATATCTGCTTTTACTTTCAAAGGGATCACGAAGCTGACCAACAAGTTTCTTCCTTCCCAAAGGCAAAGCCTTTTGCGCACCTTAATGTGACCTTTAACTTTTGGCAATGTAGTTTCTGTGTTGGTGTCACATTGCATTCTTAAATTTGTGTAGAGTCTCACATTCTGTTTTACATTCATGGATGCTATGAATGTAAAACATTCATAGCATCTTTGACGGGATTGAAAGTAGGCCTGTAATATTATACAGCATTTAAAAAATTATTTAAGAGAATGTACGTTATTACTGAGATTTATATTGAGAGATTTAGATATTGAGAGATGTGTGTTGTTACTTCTCATTAGGCTAGGTCTAAATAGAAAGTTATAAATTTTCTTTAGATAGATAGATATATATCTTATTTTAAGAAAAATTGCAATGACATTATATACAATTCATAGAACGGCGTGAAAAACGGACTGACATGCCCGAAGGGTCTGACGCATGTCCATAAATTTAAAACAAAAACTGTTAACAGACTGCTTTTTGATAAATATAATTGTATTGACATTTTTCGCTATACTACATGTGCCATATTGTGCTAGTTATGTATATAGGCCTATACTTATTAGTTAATGATGTATTTTTATAAGTGTTTTAACAAGTCTAAAACAAACATGTAAATTGCTTTCTGACTCAGTTCTGTTATGTTATCTTAATTAAATTCATTACAATGGAAATATTATGTAACAATCATACAATCAGCAGATGTCAGCGGTTTTATGCGAATTTGCTAAAGAAGCAAAATAAGCTTACTGAATTGTATGTCTCCCTTTGAATGTGATATTGAAGCCTGCTACTGTAATCTAGATAAATCTGCAATTTAAAAAGGCTAACGCTAACAATAACGTCAGTTTCTTCTCTCGAAACTGATATTGGTGACTGACGATCCCAGGATTTGAATCCGGTAACATACTTATTCACATTCGAACCTATTACCACTTAGCCGGTGAGTCGACTTTTTAAATATTGTTGTTTAGCGTATATCGCTCTCGTTAATTCGTCGATTTTAAAACAGTTGTAGCCGGAATTCTTTTAAAAGGAATTCGGTCGACTGGTAAGTTCTGCCAAAATATTATTGTTTCCGAAGTGAAAATGTTTTGGCTGAGCATGTCCTGCGTTTTGTGCGATGAACCTGTGCTCTGGGGACCAATAGGGATACTTCATTCTCACCCATCCATGTACTAACAGGGCTCGAAGAAGCTTAACCTCTTTATTGACGCGGACAGTAACCGACAGCGCCAAATCCAGCCCCAGAGAGTCGATAGTCTCTACGCATTCGACATTGACCAGTACTCGTTCATTTTAGCTGACCTGTAGCTCAGTATAACAACCTTATTTGTACGTCGGCATGAGTATCCATTTTTACAGTTTGACATTGTGCGTCGAGTACTTATTATCAATATTTATTTAACTGAGTTTTTGAGAATACATATTATTACACAAATAATTATATTGTATTTTATTATGATGATAGTGAAGAAGAAAGGATGACGATGATTATGATGACGATGATGATGATGATGTTGATGATTATGATGATGATAATGATGATGATGATGTTAATGATGATGATGATGATGATGCTGATAATGATGATGATGATGATGATGATGATGATGAAGATGATGATGATGACGATGATGATGATGATGGTGATGATGATGACGATGACGATAACGATGATGACGTGTATCATGATGATGAAAGTCAAACAATGATCAATTTTAAACGCAAAATTTATATGCCTCTCAATTTTAATTGTATAAATCTAAAAATAATTCTATAAATCTAAAAATCGTCCTTCAAAAGACTGTCATAGGCAAAATTTGTATCTTACTAACCAACTAAAATAATATTCTACAATGCTGCCTTTTTACTTTTAAAGACCACACGATTTGATTGCAGACAAATAGCGACACTTAGAGTACAGTATATGCATTTGGATATCTCAGACAGAATGAACTAATTAAGCTAAATGCAATTAAAATGTAAAAGCTAATCATTAATTATAGTTTAAAAAGTATAGTCCATTACTATGCATCTATCACTTTGCTATCAGCTTTTATTAATTTTTGTTATGTAGTTTGCAATCAAATTCCCATGATATGTTCTTAAGAATATTTTAGATTTTATCCTCTTAGAGAGAGATATATGTGTTTATTTCAGCATCAAAACCAAATCACTGACAAATGTAAACAGAAATAAACATTTAAATGAAATAAAATTTTAAAAATGCCTAGGAACACAGTGTGTTAAACACCAGAACAACGGCCGTCAGGGAAGATGATACACATCTTATCTAGCTGACCACCGTCTATAACTCATTAATGACATATACATGTATAATGAAAAATCAACCGAAATAAAAATTTATCTCAGAATTAATAAACTAAAAGAAAGAAAAATAAATTACAAATTAATCTGATTAGAAAGCAGTTAGCTAAGTCACAACTCTGTCTGAACATTTACACAAAAAACGAAAATATAGACATTTACAAGCCATCAAACAATATACATTTGTAACGTTTGGTGAATTCAGCTAGAGACCTCGAACTGCGGATATCAGGAGGTATTTGGTTCTAAGAATTGACATACTTATAGGCATAAGATTTAAAAAATTCTGAGGTTGTTCTAGCACACGAATAATTGGTCTCGGAGAGCCTGGTATTATATACAAACGAAATTTGATTGTCAATCAAAATACATCTCATGGATTCTGACATAGTCAGATCGAGAAAATTAATAAATTTAAAAACAAGTTTACCAGTAATTGGAATAACTGAAAAATTGGTAATACATTATAATTCAAATAAAGTTGTTTAACATTATGAAATTTGTGTTTATTCTGTAAAGTTCTTAGAATACGGTTACAGGCAACATGTAAGGGTTGAAGCAACTGTTTGGTTGTATTTGCATAAACTTTAATTCCATATTGAGTCCTTGATTGCACCAATGAAAGGTATAAATTTCTACGACAATTCATAGGAATAAAATCTCTACGATTGTATAACATACTATTAAAATTATTAATTTTAAAGATTAATGATTTAATATGATCACCAAAAGTCAAATTGTCATCTAATGTTAAGCCTAAGAAAGTGGTAACATATGTTCTATTAATGCAGTTATTATCAAGGGATACACTTAAATTGTTGGATCGAATAGTAGCTTCATCGTCTTTAGTGGGGTAGAATAAAACATACGAAGACTTCGAGAAATTTACAGTAGCTTGTTACTTATAAACCATTTACTTATTTCAGAGCAAGCTAGATTCGCCGAGATAAACAATTCATCAATAGACTTATGTTTAACAAACAAATTAGAATCATCAGCATACAGTTTAATGGACCCAGATGAACAGGCATTATGAATATCATTCATATAGATTATAAAAAGTAAAGGTCCTAAAATGGAACCTTGAGGAACACCGATACTAAGTGGTAACACACTAGATATGCTGTCACCAAATAAGGATTATAGTTTTCTTGGAGATAAATAAGAGCTAAACCAATCCCAGGCAGTACCACGTATTCCATAAAAATGCAATTTGTTAAGCAGAATATTATGATCAACAGTATCAAATGCTTTTGAGAGATCTAAAAATATACCAAGTTTCTTGTTTTTATGATTATATTCAGTAGATAATAAATTAACACTAGAGAAAAGAGCATCAGTGGTAGAATGGCCGGATCTAAAACCAAATTGATTTTCATTAAGGATTTCGATATGTAGTAATGCGTTTATGCATGATTTTCTCAAATATTTTACTTAAATTATTAAGGAGGGAAATTGGTCTATAATTTTGCACTAAATCATGTTTACCTTTTTTTTATAAACAGGGATGACCTTGGCTAATTTGAAATTCTCAGGAAAGTAGCCTAATTCTAACGATTTATTAATGATAAAGGTAAGTGGGTTAGCAATGTAGTTTGCAGATAATTGTAAAATTTTACTGGATATACCGTCATTGCCAGTAGAATAACTTTTATTCATGGAATGAATGAAAGACTTCATTGTTCGAAGTTGGAGTTAGGAAAATAGAGTGTGGTAGAGCCCTGTTAAGAAAACTCTGATATGATACATCATTTCGTGGGATCGCATCTGCTAGCCGTACACTATTTTGTATAAAATATTTATTAAATTCTTCCGCAATGTCCTTGTTTTTTCTAATAACACCACCATTTGTAGTTCAGTGATTCTTAGTTATACCACGATAACTGGCAATATTATTCAACGTTCTCCAAATGTTCTTAATAGAATTAAATCTTATGTCTAATTCATTTTTATAATAATTTTGACGGAAGTTTTTGATATCTTTATCAAGTAATTTTTGGGTAATTCAGATAATTAGTTTTATCTAGAGGTAAATTGGATTTTTTAAATGTATGATATAGATTGTTTTTTATTTTAATTCTATACTTTAATTCTTTAGAGATCCAGGGTTTATCCTTTTATGTTTTACGATAACACCGAATTAAAGGAAAGCTCAGCTCAGAGGCAGTAATTTAGGAATTATTTAGATGAGTAATAGCCTCATCAATATTAATCAAATTATAGATTGGTGTCCAGTCAGTTTTCGAAAGATGGTCATGGAAGTTATTTATGTTTTGAGTGCTATAAATTCTAATGTAAGGGCGATCACAGTAGTTAACTCTTTCAGTATTAGATACCAGCAGTACAACATAGGCATAGTGATCAGTAATAGCGCTTGTAACCGTAAGGGACTTTACACTGGTGCCTTTAGTATAATCCAAACCGAAGTTCGCGAAGACATGGTCAATTATTAAGAGTTGCTCTTAAGAGCTACTCGTTTCAGAGTTACTCTCATGACCTCTGAAATTGTCACTTGAAACGTCATTAAGTTTCAAGACGTCATACACAGTGAGATACATACTAGTGGATATTCTACTGTAGCAGTTTGGAAACTAAAATACAACAGCTTTAGTAACTACAAAAACCTGTTCTTATACAATACTATTAACAGACAGAATTGCAAACGATGAATAAATTAGTGTGCTGACACAAATACACCGCAAATAAATGTGTAATAATAAATAAAAGCAAGAGCTGCATAGTACATGTAAAGAGGGCCTATAAGGTGATGTGCTGCAACACCGATTTGATACGGCGGATGTAATAGAAAAATTTTATTTAGCGTATGCGTTAATCCAGATAGTTGCTTGGAAGTTACTGTTAGGCAACTTAGCGTAGACAGTCCACCCGGTAGGCAGGTTGGAGGGCACTCCTCAACGATATGTTTCATGTTTTGCGATTGACCGCAGTCGCAAAGCGGTGAATCACAGATTCCCCAGCGAAACTCACTTTCTGTGCATCTACCATGACCCGTACGGAAACGATTCCAATGGCACCAACTTACTCTGCAGAGATTCATTCCTGGTAGCGCTTGAGACGGATCCTGAACCAGATGGTGGTTTCTAACATCAGCGATTGACCACTCTAATCTCCACTGGGACATAGACGGACATAGACGCCAAGGGATCACATTGCTGTAGTATCTCCCAAACAGGATATCGAGATTTGAGTCTCTTCGGAGGAGGATTAGACAAGTCGAGTGATAAAGGGAGGGCATGATTTTTACGGACCCTCTGCAGTTGCTTGTGTGTTATCTCCTTACGACGGATATGAGGGGGCAGTATGTTACAAAGAACTGGGAGCCACGGCGTTGGAGTCGATTTGATTGTCCCAGAAACTATGCGCATGGAGTCATTGAGACGCACATCGACGAATTTTGTATGAGGCGAATGCTCCCATGATGGGAAGCAGTATTCAGCCACTGAATAGCACAGAGCAATCGCTGATATTCTTAATGTGACTGCATCCGTGCCCATGTTCTTCCCGCCAATTTCTGCAACAGATTATTTCTTGACTTTAATTTTGCTGCCGTTTTACTCAAATGCTTCTTGAACGACAGCGTACGATTCAACGTTACACCAAGATAAACCGGTAGAGGATCAAAGGGTAGCTGTATACCATCCATAGACACATTGAGCTTGTAGTTAGCTTTAGCATTATGGAGATGAAACACACTTGTGACTGTTTTTGTGGAGCTTGGAATAAGACGCCATTTCTTTAGATATTTAGTCATCAGCAACAGATCGTTATTTAATGTACGCTCGATTTCTCCAAATGTTCGACCTTGGACAGCGCAATAAATGTCATCCGCGTAAGCGAACTGTCGCGCAGTAGTCGGAGGCAGGTCACTGATGTAAAGGTTAAATAAGGTAGGAGAGCGAACAGATCCCTGTGGGAGACCGCTCATTTGATTCCTCCATCGACTTTTCCCGTCGTTCATATGAACTCTGAAACGTCTGTCCTTCATAAACGTATACACTATATCTCTGAACCATTGTGGCATACATTTTGAGAGTTTTACTAGCAGACCCTTATGCCATACAGTGTCATACGCTGCTGTGAGGTCAAGGAATACTGCACCTGTTTTGAGACCTTCTTGAAAACCTTTCTCAATGTAGGTCGTTAGGGCTAGGACTTGATCGGAAGTGGATCTTCCAGGACGAAAACCAGCTTGTTCAATTGGTAATACATTTTCTACGATTGGCTGGATTCGTCGAAGAATGATTCTTTCAAAAACCCTATAAAATACACTCAGCAATGAAATCGGGCGGTATTTAGATGCACATTTTGGATCCTTACCCGGTTTAGGAATTGCAATCACCTTGGCTTGCCTCCAGTCTCTAGGCATCACTTTCTCTTTTTGTACTCTGTTGAAAATATGACATAAATATATAGTTGCTAGTGGGCCAAGGTGAGCTAGGAATTCTGGAAATATAGCATCATAACCTGCCGCTGTGCCCATTTTCACTTCTTTCACTGCTAGTGTAAATTCTTCCACGGAAAACGATTCGAACTGATCGAGGTTTTGATTCGACTTCCTAAATTTCCTCCATTCCTCCTGTATTGTAAGTTTAGTTCTAGGTTCCAGGGAGGCCTGAGCCACTTCTACTAATCTTGAGGCAACTTGATTAGTAGTGACAGGCACTTGACGAGGTTGAATAGGTTTTTCTGCGGCTCCTAATCTACGAATGAGACTCCAAGAATTTCTGCTTGATCTTGAAAAGCTCATCTCTGACGTACTCACTCGCCATTTTGCTCTACTGTTGCTGTCAAGCGCTGCAATTACTTTATCTGCTACATCAGCTTAACCTGTTTTCTTATATTCCCTTAGCAGTTCCGCACATTCATCGTTGATGTCTGGAATATAACTAGGCCTGATACCTCGAGGTATTGACTTTGCAGCTGCTTTCCATATAGCCTTCTTGAAACGATTGTAGCATTCGTCTATCGAGGCCGTCGTCGTAGGAATGGCTGACACACTTCGGTCTAACGTCTCCGTAAATATCGACCACTTGGCCTTACGAAAATTCCATCTAGGCTTCAGTGTACTATTCACAATCGGAATTTTCAAACCCACTTGTATGAGAATCGGTCTATGCTGACTGCGGGGAAAGTTATCCAAAATTGTTACCGTTGCTGGCTGAGCATGACCGTTTGTTGTTGTGACGCAGCATAAGTCAGGATTGTAATCACGTTTCCATCGGGCTGAGTGAAATGTTCCTTTCTGTTTTGGGTCATGCACTAAGCATAATCCCATATTTGACGCCCATTCCACCAATTTTTCACCATCTTGATTATCATTATCATATCCCCACTCTATATGATGACTTCTAAAATCATCGACGAATAATCCAGGATGGGGTAGCTCAGGCAGCATTGTCTTATCCCATTCCATGCTAGGAGGTTTGTAGACGTTCGCTAGGTGAAAGTCTCAAAACGGAGAACGTGTCGCAAAATGTGAAAAATTGCCCCACGTCTGCATAAGATATGTTGTTTCTCACATAAGAAGCTCTGCCGTACTTTGAGTGCAAATTTACGGATATTAAATCGTAACCTGGAATTGATAATAATCTATCTTCGTTACGCATAATATGAGTTTATTACAAACATATGACATCAACTTTATGGTGTACTGATAGTTGTTGTATCAAAGTTCGTTTCGCATGAGATAGTGCCTCTACATTTAGCTGCATTACTCGTAACGCAGGACCTAAATTAACCGCTGACTGTTGACTAAAGCGAACTGTATCTGGATGACCGGGATTCACTGAATTCGGTCCTCTGGTTGAATCAGTTGTATTTGAATAGAAGAATGAATGCAAGAAAAAACTTCAGAGAAGACCGAGAAAGAGTTATTAGATGATTTCATACGACATTTCAATGTACATGTAGATATAAAAGGAAAATCAGGGAATAGAAAATCGTTAAAAGAGTTATATATTCCATGAATCTTCCGTCATCGAGTAGAAATGAGAAATAGATAAAGAATGTATAATAAAATATCAATAGTATTACACGTAGTTTTTCTTCGTCTTTAAATTAAACGACTTATTAAATTTACAGCATTATACCATATACATCTCATAGTTAAGAATTACTATGACTAGCAAAAATATTAACAAATTCAATAAGCAATTAAGCACAATAAGCCATCTACAGTCATAAAAACAACAATAAATCCACTTTGCCCAATAAAAATAACAACAATTGGCAAGACAATTCTTACGTTACCGGAATGTATAGTTGTGTACCTTTTGCAAATGATTCTCAGTTTATATACAAACATTCTCATTTAACACTAATTTAACTTTCATTGAGGTTATCAGTTAATTAACCTAAACATAGGCCTAATTGTAGACGATAGTATAAAATCGCAAGCGTTGAATTATGCTACCAAATAATATTTAAAAATTAAAATAAAATAAATAACCAAAACTAATTAATTAAACTAAGCACATAAAGAAATGAGAGACGACAGAAATTGGTTGACTTTTGCAATAGAATGAGATTAGTGGTGTCCAACACTTGGTTCAAACATGAGAAGAGAAGGCGTTACCCATGGAAGAAACCAGGAAGCACCGGAAACGGGGGAAGATAGCAGAGAGATTATATTCTGCTAAAGCAACGGTACAGGAATAGTGTGAAGAATACAAGGGCTTATCCAGGAACCGATATTAATTCAGACCACAATCTAGTAATGGCAAAAGTAGGGCTTCAGCTGAAGAAAATACTTAAGAAGAAAAGCAGTAAGAGATGAAATTTGAGCGGATTGAACGAGAAAAGAAGTCAATTTCAGGAAGTAGTGGAAAGAAAAGTTAAGGAAGTGAAGGACTACGAAAGAACAGGGGTAAATGAAAGATGGTGTCAGCTAAAGGAAGCTATTAAAATAGGTGCAAAAGAAGTTTATGGCTTTCTTAAAGCAAATACAGCTAAAAAACCTTGGATCACAAGCGAGATGCTAGACAAAATGGATGAAAGGAGGAAATGGAAAAGTATTGACACCAGTCATGGCCGAAGGATATATAGAAGCTTAAACAGTGAACTTAGAAGAATTACAGACAAAGCAAAAGACCATTGGTGGAGTGAAAAGTGTGATGATTTAGAAGAATATGATAGAAGAGGGAGGTCGGATCTATTATACCAGGAAGTCAGGATATTAACAAGAACCGATAAGAAAAAGAAAGGAGATGCAAAGAATATTAGTATAATGGGTAAAGATGGGGAATTGAAGACTGAGCTGGAAGAAGTAAAAGTAAGATGGAGAGAATATTTAGAGGAATTGTATGAGAAGGCTGGGTAACCAGTTCAAGAGGATTTTAAAATAAAAGAAGAGAATATCAAAGAAGACAATAAAAGGGGCCCCGATTTAATGAAGGAGGAACTTTATTCTGCAATTAACAGTATGAAGAAGGGGAAGGCAGCCGGAATAGATGAAATCCCAGCAGAATTCTTGAAAATATTGGAAGGAGAAACACTCAAAAAGTTAATGGAAGTATGTATTGAAGTGTACAGTACAGGTATTTGGCCAGACGACTTTACCAAGTCAGTGATGATTCCAATTCCCAAAAATGCCAATGCTGTGGAGTGTTCGGATTACAGAACAATCAGCATAATACCTCATGCATCGAAGATCTTATTACAGATAGTAAATAATAGCATTCAGTCGAAAGCAGAGATGATACTGAGCAAGACACAATTTGGTTTTAGGAAAGGATGCGGCACAAGAGAAGCAATAGGAGTAATGCGGGTTCTTTGCGAAAGAAGCTTAGAATATGGTAATGACGTTTTTGTATGCTTTGTAGACTTCGAGAAGGCCTTTGACAGGATTGATTGGATAACGAAAATGAATATCTTAAAAAGAATAGGAATTGACTGGAGAGATAGAAGACTAATTTTGAACTTGTACATGAATCAAAGAGCAGTAATCAAAATCCAACAAGAATACTCAGAAGAGGGTGAAATAGGACGTGGAGTAAGACAAGGTTGTAACATTTCGCCGCTGCTGTTTAACATTTACGCTGAGGCAATAATGGAGGAAGCCATGGAAGACTTGGAAGAAGGAATAAAAGTAGGAGGGAAATAGTTACAAGATGTACGATTTGCAGATGACCAAGGAGCGGGCAGCGAGATTGGACTGCAGAAGATAATGGATAGGCTGAATGATACATCATTGAGATACGGCATGAAGATTAATATAAAAAAGACCAAGGTTATGAGAGTGTCCAATAATAAAGGTGAAGTTAATATCACAGTAAATGGTACGAAATTGGAACAGGTAAGGAGTTTAAATATGTGGGTTAAACCGATGATGGGAAATGTGAGACAGAAATATGCAGTAGGATTGCACAAGCAAAAGCGGCCTTTGGTAGTAGAAAAGAACTATTAACAAAAAATCTAAAGAAAGACACAAAGATAAAGATAGTGAAAACTTTGGTTTGGACCACGCTATTGAATGGATGTGAAACATGGACCTTAAGGAAGGAAGATATTAGGAAACTGGAGGCATTGGAAATGTGGATTTGGAGAAGAATGGAGAGGATTAGCTGGACTCAAAGGTTACAAATGAGGAAGTCCTGGAGAGAGTTGGCACAGATAGACAGTTGATAAATGTATTAAGAAATAGGAAGAAGACACGGATAGGACACATTCTAAGGGGGAAAGGTCTATTAAAAGAGGTCATAGAAGGTAGAATGGAAGGAAAAAGAGGCAGGGGCAGGCCGAGATTAGGTATGTTAGATGATTTAAAGACCCACTCATATGTGGAAATGAAGAGGAAGGCG